>LOJH01057862.1:0-11491 GCA_001685095.1 Ellobius talpinus | reverse complement strand
GTGTGTGTGTGTGTGTGTGTGTGTTTCTACAAACTCATCAAGCTACAGTAATGACTGGTGTGGCGAGATATATCCAGTGGTGAAATAGTATCAAAACTCTCATGGGATTAATTAACCACTTCTGGTTGGATTTAAGCCCTGCTCTGCAAGACAAAACTGAGAACCTTTGGCTAGAAAGGTCACAGGGCTTATGGGAAAAGTCACTACTAGTGTTTGGTAAATGGGCATAGTACTAAACTGTTTCCTAATGATTCATTTTTGTACCCAAAGATTATTCAACAAACAGGTTCTATTTGTATTAGATGGTAATTAACAAAGAAAACCAGAACAGGCCAATGTATAAAAAACAAGAGACTGCAGAATGGAATATATATGTTGTGGCTCCTATTCCTATGCCTCAGCAAACATTGTGGAAAAGGAGGAAGAAAGGATTTAAGAGCCATAGGCTGTAGGTTACAACAAGGAAACATTGTCTTTCAGTAACAACAGGGAAGCTGCACATATGTACCCATAGAGGTTGTGAGAGCATGCACAAGTCTGTGAAAGTTATAGCCAGAGAAAATACCAGCAACAGAAAGGAGAGTTGGACACAAAATCCTTCCCCCAGCCATAGAGCTATTGGCTGTGGCCCCCAGTAACCTTCTGTGGAAGGTCACACATCCAATATTTGGGCATCACATATTGGTAAGGATAGGGAAAAAATAAGGACACAAAAAGTTAGGTGGATGATGAAGGAAAGTGGCTCTGGGAAGCACTGATGGTGGTAGGGAAAGGTAGTCAATATTATTAAAATACACATGACGTTCTCAAAGAAAAAATGGTTTCTTTCCAAATGGAATAAAGCAATGCTGAATTCCCATGCCTTATACCCTTCCTGGATCCCATAGTTCTCAGTCTCCGTACACCGTGTACTTACAACTCTAATAATTCTTCACATGG
Organism: Ellobius talpinus; assembly: GCA_001685095.1. Classification (NCBI taxonomy): domain Eukaryota; kingdom Metazoa; phylum Chordata; class Mammalia; order Rodentia; family Cricetidae; genus Ellobius; species Ellobius talpinus. The sequence goes on along the minus strand of LOJH01057862.1, from coordinate 10,552 downwards.
GTCCTCATCCTGACCTTGCCCTCCATAGCCTGGAGACCACTGTTCACACCAATGTCTTTACCTTCACATCTCCATCCATTCTTGGATGCAGGAAAACATGGCCTTCTAAGATTGGCATCATCACCTCCTCACTAGAAGAAATAGGCATCTCTATTTCTATCAGTTGTCAAATCAATTCTATTCTATCCAGCTACATTGTGCATGACTGGCAAATTCACAATTTTAGACATGATTTTTAACAACAAATCTCCATTGTATTAGTTCTGCTGATAATATGTTGTTCTAATTCTCCTGTCAACTCTAATTATCATTGTTTCAAAATGTCAGTGTTCCCCCAATTCTATCATTTGATCTCTGCACAGCCCTGTGTCTGAAGGGTAACAGTTTCTGAATAGTTGTCATTCCTATTAAACATAACTCATGGAATATGAAATAAGTCATTTCATTTTCTTCTCTTCTTTCATATATCTTTCTATATATCCTAAGGCATTTGTATACTATAACATCAATTTGGAAATGTACCAGTATCATCCCTTACATAATGTTTTCAGGTCTCTGATGCTCCTGTTTTCTAACTAACTTCCTGTTCAGCACCCTGGTTCCTAGCCTTTCCTTAGTTACATTCTTTTTCTACTTCAGATGACTCAATAGTAGAATTGAAATGGTAATTCTCTCAAGCAGAAGTGCCATGAGTTAGATTAGATCATCCATTTAAAGGGCCTAGAACACAGCAGGAGTATAATAAATGGTAGAATATTATTTTTGTTGGAATTATTATTTTTATTACTGCTAAGATATGAGGTCCTATAAATTAGAGCTGGACCATAACCACCAGTAACTTTCTATGCTATAGTAATAATAACTAAATATTGAACTTCCTCTGAGTTACTAAATTACCATTTTTGAGCTGCAATCTAGCTGGGAAAGGAAAAGTTTGCAGATTAATTCAACATAAGAGACCCAAGCTTAGCTTAGAATTGCATACAGATATAGCATAATGAACACCAACTTTCAAATGTTTAATTAGAATGTGCCCTTAGGTTATCCAGCATCTTAGGATGGCTCTGTACTCTCTGGCTAATCCAGGAATGTGTCTGTTAGTGGAATAAAATTCTATGTTTCAAAAGGGAGTTTGCCAGCTTAGCACAGAGTAAATTCACTGTCCTTTCAGATATTTGATCTTTTGTATTAACTTCCATTTAAAGTAATAAAAAGCTATTTAGGAAATATTAAGACACTAACCTTTCTTTTAAAACTCATAACCAAATTCAAATAATAAAACATCCACATTGAAAGCTTGAGCTACAGTGTCAGCCCTTCGCGGTGTTTTCCACCAAGCACACATTCCGGGTGGCTAAGCCCAGCTTGAAAAGGATGTTTGACCTAAGACATGGTGTTATAAAAGAGAAGGCGAAGTTCTGTCTTCATGTGGTTCCCAATTTAAGATGGTGCAGAGCTGTGAACCATCTTGCCTGACCTCTCCACAATGACTTCTGAAATACGTTTGAAGACAGAAAATAATAAAACTCACCAATACCCAGACGAAGGCTAATACACAAATTGCCTGACTATAGGAGGGAATTCCGCCAACTTTTGATGGAAGCAGATCAGAAAAACACTATGCTCTGAACTTCACCTTGCTGTAAACCTTCTGCCTTGTGTTTGATTTTCAAAGTCCAAATCCATTTTTAAGGTTTTCTTCTGAGTAAAACCTGTTCATGAAGTGAGAATAAAGATTCAAGCTTCTAAAAACAGCCCTTAGTGATTTTCTGTCTTCCTTTTACTGTGTGCTCAGAAACCAGCAGAAAGTTAAGGATCAGGAGGCAGAAACGATAGTGTGAGCAAAATATTCATGTCTTGCATGTGGCACTTGGGTTAGCCGAGCAGTCGGTTGGTTCCCTTGGTTACAGTGCAAGGCACAAATGGTCGGCGAGGGATTTCTGACATGGAGTTGCTGGTGTGGCGCTGTCTCTCTAATTGACAGCTTCAACGGATTCATTAGAATCATTAGACTCTGTAGTTATCACCCCTCCATCTAACATGGGGGCAGCTTTCTCTAGCCTCTAATAGGTACCACGGCCATTTTCTGAAGTACTTTACATCTTCTGCCTTGACATATTTCTGTTTTTCTCTGTTTCTAAAAAATAATTATAGTTACCACATATATAGTGTCTTATCCAATCCAATAGCTGTGGATCTTTACTTATCATCCGTCATCTTCAGCAGTTTGCAAAAGCAAACTCCAAGATTATGTATGAATATATTCCAATACAAGTTTTTAAACATTTCAAAGTACTCATAAATCAGCCCTGAGATGGAAGATGAATTCAATTATATATTGTAGTCAGTAAAATTGGAAAAACTTTGGAAATCCAACTATGCTTGAGTGCTCAGGCAATGTTCTAAATAGTCAGTATTTCCAGTTTCTTCTTCAATTGTTTCTACAATAGTATCTTTTTACATTTACTCAAAATCAGTAGGTATAAAGGAAAAAAAGCACCGAGTCAGAAGATAGACATACTGTAACACAGACATGCGATATAGCCATTTATGTACATATACTTTACATTCAAACATACATCTGACAAAAGAATAACATATAAAAAATGCTGAAGAACTTTAGAAAACAGGTTAGCAGACTGGTTCAAACAAATCGATCAAAATGCTAGTTAGATCTAAAGATTGAATTATAAGGAGATTAGAAATGAAAAGGTAAGTGATAATGGTGTGATCCGAATTCGATGTAATGATGGGGATCACAGTGGTACACATGCATGCATGCAAAACCTCCAAAACTTAGTGTTCTGATCCATGCTTATAATTCTTACTACTCAGGAAACTAAAGCAGAATAACAAGGTAGAGACTAGGATGGAGCACTCTTTTAAGAAAAAGAGTGCTTTTATTATGGCTTCCTGCCATAATATCTTACTACTTTTATATATAAGGAAAAATAGCTCTAAATTGAAAAAGAAAAAATAAACAAGGTGAGATTTAGGCAATGACAATTGGTTTGTGTGTGCTCGTGTGTGCGCATGTGTTGGGTGTGCGCGAGCGTGTGTGCATGCATGTGCACATTTCATATTCAGTTATCATCTGAGGAAAGGGTGAGTATGTTCCTCAGCAGTAGATCCCTTGACTCTCAGATGTGGGGCTCTGACTGCAATGCTTAGCAATGATTGCAAAAAATTCCAATAAAAATTAAAATTGAACTAATATTTGGAACTGTTTTGTTCTTAAATATTTCAAGGAAAGAAAGGAGACAACAAAAATGAAAAAATACACAGAACTGCATAAGTTGTCAATCAGTTAATTCATAAATCATAAAGCAGAAGAGTAGTGGAAGGTTATTTGACAAGACAGCCAAACAAACTTTTGAATTTTGTAAAACAGAGAGAAGAAAGAAAAGTATAGAAAGAGCTATCTTCATGTATTAAGAGTGAGAAAAATCCAAAATATTGAGAAAATATTTTATAATGTGATATGTAAATATGTGCAATAAAACAAAAATCTCAGCATGACAATTTTCTGAAATTGATGATAAATGAATTAGAAAGACTTCAAATACCAATAACTATAGAGGAATCTAGAAAAATATGTAAAAATATTAAGACCAAAGTGGCTTTAGGGAATTTCTTTTAAACTTTCAGTAATTAGTATTTCCTTGACATACAAACATGAAGGATGTGGAGGCTTTTTGAAGCTATTATATATATATATATATATATACAATATATAGAAAATATAAATAGGATGTCAACACATTTTAATACAAGAAGACTTTTCTGTATTTACATAAACTAATTAAACAAAACAATAATTTTGAGTTTACTTTCAACTTGACTGACTAAATATTAGTCCAAGAATTCATGGTGCTCATTCATTGAATAGCAATATTTAATATGCATGTAATTCTTCAAATTATGAAATAAAGAAAAGTACTATATAATAACTTTGATAAATACAAGATTTCCAAGTGAGGAAATATAATCTGAATATTTATTTCTTATTTCTTTTCCAGTTTCAGTTCAGGTTTATGTGTTGAAAGCATGGGGACCCCAGAGCCTCTGTTTTCTGTCAGATATCCCCAGGAATGTCTGCTTTTGATTGGACAAGGATGACATGATTCCACAGCACCACACAGGCCCACAGAAGGAAGGCAAAAGTGACACTGTGGGCTCATCCCTTCTTTGTAGAATCCAGCTGGTCAAGAGGAAAGCAAAATTACTGTATGTGGTCCAGCAAAGAAGAGCTGTGTGCGTAATCCACTTATAGGACTGGTTGGCCTTCCATAGACAATGACATAACTTTAACTAAAATAATTTTTATTCTCAGGTAAATAGCCCGGGTCCGCAGATTAACAAATAAGAAATAACAACAGAACATAAACAGGAAGGGTAGAATATATAGTGGAAAACAAAAACAGTTTCAGAAAAAGATGTATTTCTTCTACGTGTTAGTATTTAACCCTCCCAAAGAAGAGAAACAGGCAGACCAGAAGAACAACAGCATCTCAGAAACATTCTCTAGACTAGAGCTTCCTAAAATTTAATACACCCTCATATTTATACTTGTGTGAAGATGTACAGAGTTGGGGCATCTGTTTTGGAGGCAGATATTGTAACATTGCCTACTTTGCATTAATGCAGACTATGATAAATTAGTGTTGACTCGGCCTAATCAACTCACCCAAACAAATAAATGTAACATTTATTTTTCTCAGAAATCCCTGTGCTTTTATTGCTAAGAGATGCTAAGTTTGCCATAAATAGTACTTGGTTCTCATTAAATCATGTCACCTTCTCAACAATTATTTTGTTTGTAATTTTACAGCATGAATCACAGATCTGTAACAACACCTCTAATATATTTTGTCTTTGATAGCTTCTCACTACAAAGCCTGGAGCCACCATTTTCGAACATTTGCCCTATTATTAACTCATTAAAAACATGCAGCCCTGTAGGAAGCAGTGTGTTCTCTCTAGTGAAGAAAGGCTACCATATGTTCCCATCAATGTGAAAAACTGATTTCCTATCCCTATGGTATCTGTGTAATGCTGACTATGTGATATATATTAATGGTCTTTAGATTCATGGGCAGGACAATTAACGGTAGTGTTATTTGCCAATAAATTCTGACAACAAGTAATACAACATTTTATTCTATTCAAAAGGTTCACAGTGATAACCTCTTAAATAGAATTCACATCTCCAAATATATAAACTGTGACTTAAAGTAAGGTTCTAATGTCAGAAATAGTCAAATGTATCATCAGAACTACCATGTGAAAGGGAGGAAATATCTCATAAAATACAATTTAATTGTGGCTTTAATAATTAGTTTTTCAGAATAGCAGTAATTACAAAAATATTTAAACTTTTTTACTTGGCTTATGAGTGGCTTATTAAGAAAGAAGCAGAAGTGTGTTTGGGGGGAGAGGGACAGAGTAAATGAAGAGAATTTTTTTTACCATGACTCAATACCTTATTTATGGCCAGTGTAGAATATTAGGATTGGTTTGGTCAATCTTTCTGGAAATCAAACCCAGATGATACCACTCCAAAATGCTACATCTCTATTTCAAAGTGTTGTTATCTGCCTTCCTTAGTTCAAAGATGTGTTTCTCATCCTTTCTTTGGTTGTATAATATTATAGTTTTTAAAAGTAGGTTCTTATTTTAATTTTCTAAATTCACCATGAAAGTTTTAAGGATTATGCATATTGCTGCTTAATTTCACCTTTTCTTTTCTTAAATGAAAGTCTTAGACTATATGTTTCAATAATGTGCTTCAACTCTGCTTCATGGAATTTGGATTTTTTATCTTAATCCTATTCAATAGCTATATAAGTTCTGTAAGCTTATTTACTTAGACTTATATTTAAACATGAACTTAGGGAAGCTGGAGACCCAGAGTGGAAACCAGATATGACCACGTTTAAGATCCATAGATGCTAGAAGATATCCAAAACTCACAGTGGCTTTAGTTGGAAATCTGGGATTCAATGTGGGAACTGAGTCTGGGAATTTAGCTCCCAACCTTGGTCGGAGAAGCTTCTTTTTACAGTGGACAACAGTCAAAGGCAGAAACACATGACTGGACAAGGGACTATGAAAACATGGAGTGCCTAACTTCAAAGGGAATATCTTCATAACCCCCTACAGTCTCTGGCAAAGCTTGGGGAAAAGCATAGGAAAGGAAATGGAAGATGGGAAGAGAGTTGTTAAATATTGTCTTCCTGACATGACATTGGTGCTGCTCTCATGAACTCCTACTAGCAGTGCCTAGCTGCATAAGACCTGCGGAAGGTCAATCCTGTAAAAATTCTAGCACAGACAGGGAAGATGCTTTCTAGCCCCCTCCTTTACTGAGGATCTATTGACAGCTGAAAGCAGCTTGGGAAGGGTGAATCCTTCTTCTTTAATGGTTTGGCCATTGATAGGTTCCTTAATCTCCACTAGATGGTCCAATGTAGAATATCAAACAAAAAGAAGCAGAATTAAAAAGAATAATATGGTATGAAGTTGGGAAAAGAGGCATTAGAGGGGCAAGGGGCAGGGGATGATTGAGTATGGGCATGATTATGTTGCACTGAAAATTGTATGAAGTTTTCAAAGAATTTTCCAAAGCCCAAGTTGGAATTTGTCTATTAAAAGTGAGCTTAATTGAAAAATAAAAATGAATTAATTTTACTAGAAAAGTAACATGAGTTCTTTTGTGCTAATAGATGGAGCTAATGTATGTTTTACATTTTCATATGATAGAGCGTATTTATTATTCAGTGATCCCAAGAGTGTCTAATTATATTATGTATATAAATGATGCTTCTAGAATGAACTATTCAGATAAATAGTAAATTGAATGATATTAGACATTTCCAAGGTATTTTGTTCTAGAGCAGCTAGAGAAGGAATAATTTTAAAACAATCCCTACAATAATTGCTATTCCATCTATATATTAGTTTGTATTATTCTTTATCATGTACTTCTACCTAAATCTTAAATTAGACGATTATTCTTGATTATCTGTGTATGTTCCACATTCAAAGTTATCTGTTAAGATTATGACTATGCCTGAATGTGATGTCACATCTATATACAGTGTATTTGGTTGGCAAGGAACTTGGTTGGTTACACATGAGGATAAAATCATATCTCTCCATAATAAATAATTCTCTGACAAGATGTTTGTCATGGATTTTGTATGTAAACACCAATTAGAAACTCAGTGAAATTTACACAGTGTTATAATAATTTGCATTTTCTAAGAGAAAGAGCACATTGCCTTTTCCCAGACACATTGGATAAACTTTACAGCATGCTTGGGGAAATGAAGTGAATGGCACACATTTTCCTTATTTATATTTTGTAGCATGAATGATAAAAACCCAGTGACAGAAATTAGGGTTCAAACTGAAAACCAGAAAAGCAAAGCAGTCAAGTCACTAGAGAAGTCTTTTCTCTTCCAAGGCTGGGTGACCACAGAATGAGCCGACCAAACAGACTAAGCCAACTAAGACTCTCTCCTCTCATTTTATATTCCCTCTAGCGTTGGGAATAAAGGCGTATGACTCTCTAGAATTGTGATTAAAGGTACAGATCACCGCTACTTGGATTTGTTTCTGCATTGATCTTATTGCTGCATTGTTTCTGCATTGGCCTTGCACTCACAGAGCTCGATCTGCCTCTGTCTTCTGAATCCTGGGATTAAAGGTGTGTGCCACCACTGCCTGACCTCTAGTGGCCTCACTTTGCCATTCTGATCTTTAGGCAAGCTTTGTCTATTAAAACATAAATAAAATATCACTATAATTTTTCTTCCTGATTAGGCATGGTATACTTTATGTTATACCAGTCTGCCAACTGGTGGCTGTAGGCCAGCTCAAGGCTCCTGCTTATGTCTGCACAGTCTGTAAGCTATAGATGGCTTTTATATTTTAAGTTAAAATGGATCAAAGGGAAATTTTTATTTCATGACTTGTGATAATTAAATAAAAAATGAATTTGGGGGATCACAATTAAGCTTCCTTGGAACACAGACACATTAACTAGTGAACTTTGAGCCAAGGCTTCTTCTTTTTATGTGCTACCGTGATAGAATAAATGGGTGTACAGCGCTCCAAACATTTACTGTTTCTGGAAAAGCTTGCTGGGAATTTCTCTGTGATCCAGCAATAAACAAAGGACTTTTATTGATCTCATATGTGATGCAACAAAGCTTACATCATCAATGAAAACTGTCATATTTGTAGGTGAGCCTACTATTATTATATGTATGCACACATACCTGACAGGTAATCTAAGTAAAGTGATAGAATTATACATAGGAACCTGAAATTAGTTTTGTGTCTGAATCCTACTTCAATGGCCATGTTAATAATATCACACACTAAACCATCAGACATCTTTCCTTTCATGAGTAGGTTGCTTATACTGAACAAGTGTGGAAGGCAGAGCAAGAGACTACACAAATCTAGAAGTGACATTTGGAATGCCTGGTGATCTAGGGAAATGCTCATTCCTTCCTACCAAGCAGGAAATTTAAGAATTAAAAATCAAATGTACCTTGCAAAGAAAATTTCTCACACAATTTATAAGTTTCTAGTGGCAATGGATAAGTGTCTATGTATTAGAAAACAATAACATTTTACCTTTCTCTTGAGACTCAGTGTAAAGCAGCCTTAGTGGTGAGTGCTGATGTATGTCATTAATAACAATGTTTCACTCAACAAGCTCTCTGTAGGATACAGAGATAAACATCAAGCACTACTGTTTCCAAGCCATCAATGCAGGCAGGCATTTCTTTCATTATTTTAACAATAACTTGTAGAAGTGCACAATGATAATGTTTCACGATATATTTTACAAATCGATTCCATTTACATTATTTGTGATTATATCCTGTTTCTCTAGCACTTGTTATGAGAAAGGACTTAGGTGGTCACCATTAAACATAGTTCCTTTATAATTTTGCTTTAGGACATCTTGGCTGGCCACAGCTGGAGTAAACCCATAGAAGATCCAAATCTAGATGCTTCTGGCATCAAAATAGGACATTGTTAATTAACATGGGGATTCATATAAACTGAAAGGGTCCTAAGTAGTTCAGGACTTTCTGTTACTCAGGCAATGTTCGCCTCCGCCTGCCATGAAACAGCTCTGGGACCCTGATCCTCTTTCTGCTTGAGAAAATAACAACACTTTCAGTTATTTATTTACTGACTTATTTCTAAGACAGAATCTTGGTGTGTGTGCTTAGCTGGTCTGGAACTTCTGGTGTAGACTAGGATGACCTTGAACTTGTACTGATCACCCAGCCTCCTAAGTGCTGGGATTAGAGGCTGTGCCACAACCCCCATCTACATTTTCTCCTGTTAAACTAGTGATTTTGAAAATATAAAGGAAAAGTAAAAATAAAACTTGTAGAAATTTTTAGATTTCTTTTGGTAAAACATTTTAGTAGTGAAAAGATTTGCTCAATATTGGGTAAGGAAGTCTAGTTCAATAACCTGGTTTATAAACATCAATTATTTTTCTCTGACAGCTCCTCATGTATTTAAATATAATTATATTTTGTTAGCAATTTTAAATTACACTCCTAAGTGATCCTGAATTTCAATGAATATTATATAACATAACATAAGAAAATATTTTAAAATAGTTTAAATTAAAAGGACAAAATGCAAATGGATAAGATGGTAGGCATTTGCCTAGCATGTTACAAGGTTTGATTTCTAGTCCTGAAAATAAAGGAAAGTAAAAGCAGTAAAACAAGCAGGGGTGTGGTGGCACACGCCTTTAATCCCAGTACTCAGGGAGGCAGAGGCAGAGGCAGGCGGATCTCTGTGAGTTTGAGGACAGCCTCATCTATTGAGTGTGTTCCAGTGCAGTCTGAGACACACAGAGACACCCATCATGTCTTGAAAAACTTTAAAAACAGTAAAACAAAAATAAAAACAAATAAGCAAAAAGTAAAAACCAGTAAGACAATGGTTGCGCATTGCAAATAGAGTATGTTTTTGCTTTCTCAGTTGCCCAGTCCTGCTGTATGAAATTGGCAGTTTCTCTGTCCCATATCATCCTGCAGCTGTTTCTAAATAATCACTCAGAGTATAAATATTAATTACAGAATGTTTGACCTATAGTTCAGGCTAACTGTCAACTAACTCTTACATTTACATGAACCCATTTCCACTTATTTATGTATTGCCACGTGGTCATAGTTTTACTAATCGGCTAGCATCTTGCTTCTTGGTTAGGCAGCTGGCTAGAGTCTCCCATGATGACCCTTCTATTTCCCGGTATTCAGTTTGGCTTTCCTGTATAGTTATATTCTGCATTGCTATAAGACAAAGCAACTTTTATTATCAACCAACGAGAGCAACATATATTCACAGCATACAGAAAGGTTATGAAAAAGCATTTCCCCCTCCTGTCAAAGCAAAAAGGAAAGTTTCAACTTTAACACAATAAAATAGCAGACAATAAAACAGTTTTCAGTTAAGAATTATAGTTACGACTGCTCTTTGGACTAGAAAGGGAGGGGGAGGGGGG
>LOJH01057861.1:0-11491 GCA_001685095.1 Ellobius talpinus | reverse complement strand
GTGGGAGCCGGGCGGGACTAAAAGCAGGCCTGCGCTCCCCTTTCACTACAAGGGACTATGGAAGTGGGAGAAGATCTTACCTCTATGAGCAATGCAACCATCCTTTGCCCATCAGCTCCTGGGTTGGCCAGTTTGTTAAATTCCAAATCAAAATAAAGCTTGCACACAGCATTCTCAGGAATAACTTCATAGCAATGCAAGAGAGTTTTCCTAAGTTGAATAATTCAAAATTACTAGATTTGTATTACTGTCAATTTTTGAATGTGAGGTGTGATAGTCAGAGGACAACCTGCAGAAGTCATTTCTTTTTCCATCACGGGTTCCAAGGACTGAACTCAGGTGGTCAGACTTGCACAGTGAGCACCTTCACTTAACTGAGTCACCTCACCCGCCCATGTATCTTACACCTTTGAGAACATGGAGTTAGTCCTGTACTCAAGAAGAGTGACCATTGTGCTTTATGGATGTATAACTATGAATTAATAAACTGGTAAAGACAATGTGCTAACAATAAATCTGTGGCTCACAGTATTAGAGTTTCTGACAAAATGATGCTAACAATTTCACTCAGAAAATTGTAACTGGCAAAGGTCAATCTTGCAGTGCTATTTACTCACAAGTGTCTTGATATGGTCTAACTTCTCCATTTGCTGCTTTTGCTGTCATTTTGAAACAAGTATTATTTAAGAAAAGAATGTTCTTTCTCAAATTGGAATCCCAGAAACACACCACATACACTCCCACACACACACATTCATAAATCTTCTGTGGGAATTTTTAAATTCTATATTTTCATTAGGAAGACAATTTTTTTGTTTGTATTGTTTTTCAAGATAGGATTTCTCTGTAGCTTTGGAGTCTGTCCTGGAACTCTGTAGACCAGGCTGTCCTGGAACTTCTGTAGACCAGGCTGGCCTTGAACTCACAGAGATCCACCTGCTTCTGCCTCCACAAGTTCTGGGATTAAAGGCATGCACCACCACCACTGCCTGGCTTAGGAAGACACTTTTAAATGCTTTAATTTATTTATTTTTATTTCAAATGTACTGGTGTTTTTTTTCCAGCATGTATGTCTGTGTGAGGGTGTCAGATGTGGGTGCTTGGAATTGAACCCAGGTCTTCTGAAAGAGTTGTCAGTGCTCTTAACCACTGAGCCATCTCTCCCACACCCTTTAAAATATTTTAGAAAAGGAAATTCTCTCTTGAGACACCTTTACCCACCTCTTTTAACTGTGTAAATTGTCCTTTTCCTATTTCAGTCTCTACCCCTGGGTCCAATGCTTAAATCTTTATTAAAATCTTATCTCCATAAATATGTTTTTAAAATAATGGTTTTTAAAAAGTAAAAAAAAATCTGCATCTCTAGAAGTCAATAATTGTCCAATTTACGCAGACATGAGAGGAATGGTGCTGAGTCAAAAATGCAAATAGGTGAAGTCTAGGCTATACTCTTACAAATAAAGAGTCTGTAGTAAGTTTAAACAGGAAAAGTAAGGGTGCAAGGGCTGGAGAGACGGTTTACTGCTCTTCCAGTGGACCCGAGTTCAGTTCCCAGCACCCATGTTAGGTACCTGACAACTACCTGTAACACCCGCTCCAGAGGATCTTACATCTTCTGCTTCCTCAGCACCTGCATACCTGCACACATGTGGCATTCACACATACTCAGAAATAAAAATAAATAATAAAAATAAAAAGTAAAAGTGATGGGAGTACAACATCATGAGGCAGACAGTCCCTGTGGGTACCACCACACACACTGTGACAGCCCTACACTGACAGTGCAGACAGTCCCTGTGGGTACCACCACACACACTGTGACAGCCCTACATTTACAGTCCAAGATGAGATTGTGTTTTCAACAAAACACCATCTGTCACACTGTATTAAGAACCACTATGGACCAGGTGTGGTGGTGGACACCTTAAGTCCTAATCACTCAGGAGGCAGAGGCAGGTGAATCTCTGAGCTTGAGGACATTTTGGTCTACATAGTAAATATCAGGAAAGTCAGGGTTGTACAGAGAAACCCTACCCCAAAGAGAAAAAAAATAAAAAACCAAACCAAAGCAAACAATCAAACAAAAATCTTCACCTTTGACTGGCATCCATGTATACAAGCATACCTAAGTCTAGTTTTATAACTGAAGCTACTTAAATAACTTAAATAACATTATAATAAAAGCATTTTTAAGTCATATTGATTTACTCCCCCTTCCATAGATAACTCAAATCTGAGGAACAGATTAATATAACAGGTATATTAAATGAATATATAATATGGTGGAAGATGAAAAGCCATCTCCTAAAAGCTGTTTTCTAACTTCTACCTGCACGCCATGGTACGTGTGTCCACAAGTGCGTGACTGCACATGCGGGCACACATGTGCACACACACACGCATGCATACACACATGCATGCATGTAAAATAAATAAATGAACTTTAAAAAACATTTAAAAGATTATGTGTGTAGGGCACGATGTTGTACACCTTTATTTCCAGCACTCAGGAGAGGGAAGCAGGCTTTTCTCTGTGAGTTCAAAGCCAACCTGGTCTACATAGTGAGTTCTAGGTCAGCCAGAGCTACCTGGTGAAATCTTGTCTCAAAAAATAAAAAAGAAGAAAATTAATTATTAAAAAATGATGTCAAATATGGAACCTCCAAATTACATACATTGGAGTCAATGACTGCCAGAAAGATAAATGAGTCTATCATTAGCTTCTGTGAGTACGGTAACCATCTTTTTCAAAAAGGAACTTCAGAACTCAGTTCTAAAGGTTAAAGAGTAATGAGCTGGCTAGTTTTATGTCAGCTTGACACAGCTTCAGTCATCTGGAAGGCAGGAGTCTCGGCTGAGAAAATGCCTCCATATGATTGGGCTCTAAGCAGACAAGCCTGTAGGGCATTTTCGTGATTGACAGGGCAGGTCCAGCCATTGGTGGGCGGTGCCATCCCTGGGCTGGTGGTCCTGGGTTCTAACAGAAACCAGGCTGAGCAAGCCATAGGAAACAACCCAGTAAACCTTCCATGGCCTTGGCATCAGCTCCTGCCTCCACGTTTCTGCCCTGGTTCGGTTCCTGTCCTGACTTCCTCCAATGATGAACAGTGATGTAGACGTGTAAGCCAAATAAACCCTTTGCTCTTCAACTTGTTTTTGGTCATAGTGTTTCACCGCACCAATAGTAACCCTGAGACAAATACCAAATCATGTAGCCAAGAACTGAACACCAGTTTGGCATGAATTAATTTCAACAAAAAATGGAAACCCAACTTTAGGTAATTAATGCTGCTCTGCTACTTACCGGGACTTATAGTAAAACCAAAGCTGAGCATAGGACGTTACAAGGTAAATGCGTTGTCCATCTCCTGCTTTGCACTCCAAAGCAAATACGTGAACATTCTATATAAAATTTAAAATAATTTTTGAAAAATTTACAACAAACAAATCTAAGTTCAGCTGTAACTAATAAATGTTCATAAAGAATTTTGCCATTCAAGACAGCAAAATTTGGAATATGAACAATTAACTTATTAAAAATGAGACAGTTACCACACCCATGTTATCTCAAATCTATATACATTAATTTTTTTAAATCTATTTATTTTATTTCATGTGTGTGAGTGTTTGGTCTGCATGTATGTATGCATACCATATGTGTGCCTAGTCTCCAAGATGTCAGAAGGTGACACTGGATTCCCTGGAACTGAAGTTGTGGATGATTGTAAGGCATCACGTTGGTGCTGGGACTCAACCCTGCGTCCTGTGCAGGAGAAACAAGTGCTACTAACCACTGAGTCATCTCTCCGGCCCTTAAAAACTGTGTATCTAAAATAATTCTTTATTTTTTGGCTGGAGCAACAGCTCAATGGTTAAAAGCACTCACTAGCTGCTCTTTCCAGAGGATTTAGGTTCAATTCCCAGCACCCACATGGCAGCTCAGAGCTATCTGTACCTCTAGTCCCAGGAGGTCTAACGCCCTCTTCTGTCCTCCTCAGGCACTGCATGTATGTGGTACAAAGACATACATTTATGCAAGTACTCATACAATAAAAATTTTTATTTGTCTTTATTTTATGTGTATGTGTGAGTGCCTGCATGTATGGTATTTCTCTGTGTACCATACTCATGCAAGGCATGCTTGGAGGCCAAAAGAGGGCATAGGATTGCGTGTAACTCTTAACCACTGAGTCGTCTCTTCAGCCCCCATTTTAAAGGAGTGACATGTGTAAGACACAGACATACTTTCCAGATTAAAAATAAAATTAAAAAAGGAGAAAGTCCATTCTTAATTCCCTTACTCGCATTTAACCTAAGACAGTTTCATCTCTTAGTTTATAAATTTAGAGTCCTTTGACAAAATTACAAAAACCTCCATACTACCATAAACTATTTCAACTAAAATATATTAATAAATTCTCCTTTCCTACAGAAATGTAGACAAGATTAAATATTAGGTTATGGTGACTCACAGCTGCTGCATCAGGAACTTCTGCTAATCCAGCACACAGGAGGCGCTGCATGAGGAGATCCTGCTAATTCAGGCATGCACAAAAATTTATGTCCCTCTAGCTAGAAGTAGCTGGTGAGTCTATTTTCATAAATGAGAAATCATGCAAAGACTCTGTTGCTTGACTCTTAAAGTTCTTTTGGGAGCTGGGGCTGTGTCTCAATGGTATAGCACTTGCCTAGCATATGTGAGGACCTGGGATCAAATCCCAGAATAGGAAAAATCTTTCTGAAAAAAACTTTACACTGGTGAGTGGCAAGTGTATCCCTATTTGGTTCTGGAAAGAGCAAGTTCAAATGTGTATAAATTTTAAATCCTGATGCCTGATTAGGTTTACACAGAATGAGTAAGAAGGTTTTTCCAATGTCTCCTATTTTGTGGAAATCTGCATAAGTATCTTTTTACTCACAAAACAAGTTATTTCTCTCCAATATGAAGAACTTTGTGTTTTTACACAGAATCGATGATCGTAATCACAATATATATTTAAACTATTTAAATATTTTTATTATATTTATGTATATATGCGTGGGATGCTTGGGGTGGGGAGATGCACTTGCCAGGACGTGCATGTGGAGGCCAGAGGGCAATTTTAGGTAATCACTTCTCTCCTTCTACTGAGTGGGTCTCAGGAATCAAACTCAAGCCATCAGGGTTAGCAGCAGGTGCCTTTACCCACTGTGCATTTGGCCCAAGTTACATTTTATATATGCATCTTATCTTTTACTTGTCTTTATATTCCATAAGCACACAACAAGCAAACAGTAGGCAATATGATGTGTATTGCTTGGTTAATTTAATTTTGGGCTTGACCTCCATGCTCCTTGTAAGGCTGGTGCACATTGAGCACGTCCTCTCGCTTGCCGAATGTGCTGGGAATATGCTCATCCTCCCTCCTAGCATTTTCCACGTCAATGCTGCCACACAGTTTTAAAAGCAAGATAATAAATGCCATTCTTTGGCCAAGAGATGGTTCAAAGAGGTGGTTAGAAGCACTTGCTGCTTCTGCAGAGGACCCAGGTTCAGCTCTTAGCACCCACATGGTACCTCACAGCCATCTATACCTCCAGTTCCAGGGGATCTGACCCCTCTTCTAAACTCCATGGACACTGAATGATATGACATACATACATGCAGATAAAGACACTTATACACATAAAATAAAACTAAAAAGAAATACCATTATTTTCATTACTAAAATATATATTAAGTGGTTAAGGAATTCAAAGGGATATTTTTATAAATCATGTTCCATCAAGATTACTTACTATTGTGTTTTCTTGGTAAAGTATCTGATTCGAAATAACAAATAATTTTTTCAAACCTTGAGTGTTACTTAAGATTTAAAACAAAATAAAGCAATCACCTCTTTACAGCTTTTAACAAAATTAAAAGCTTGAGTCTGACGATGAAATAGCTTCCAAATGGAGGGTGGTTCTTCTGGCTTGGACAATCTCGGTCTATACACAGACGACAATGGCTTCCTCTCGTAGTGAGATGCTCGCTCCTCTATTTGCTTCAGCATTGATTCCCATTTCCTCATCGTTGGTTCAGAAGCAGGGAGAGAATAAATCCAACCTCAGAAACCTTTCTATCAATTAGTACTAAACAAACAAAAATATTAATTCTTTTGTTTAGCATTTATTCTGCCTGGTATAATCTCAAATCTGGCTTCCTGACACTTGTGTGCTCATTTGCTTTACATTTTCTTCTTTGCACAAAGTCTCACGGTAGAACAGGAATAGAGCTGGTCATCACAAATTCTCAGATTTTCCCTCTACTAGTCTTAGGACTATGGTGAGGTTAATGAAAACTCCATGAAATCTTGGTTAATCAATTACACTTGGAATCAATTGACTCTTGAATGTTCTAGGCTGTACCTTGTGATAAGACATATGAAAATGTTTTATGAATTATAAAGCCCTGTGTGAATGTTTTCAGTATCATTATGACTTTCATCGCAGCCAATCTATTGCTCAGCTGATGCTTACTTACTGTCTTGGACCCTGCTCCTGCATGATCGTTTCTCAGTGTACAGGTCACATCTAGGCATCGTGGAAGGTCAGCTTTCTGTTCTTACCTTTCCTCCCGATACAACAGAGGGATGGCAATTCTGCTCTAAGCGTAGCTTCATTTGTATGTCATTATAAACTTTGTATTTTGCTACTTCTCCCAGCCCAAGGTGCCACCTAAGCTCAATCACACACTGACTCTGGGCTTGACCACGTGACCTGCTTAAGCCAAGGTCACACTGACAAATAAAAGATCAGGTGCTTCTGCACAGACTTGTCTCTCTTGGAGTCCTGCCCTGAGACTGCCGTCACCAGTCCAGCAAGGGGTAGAGGACCATCATTTTTCCACTTAACTGCACATCAGAGGGTGAGGGCCACATAAGGAAGATTTCCAAAGACACCTCCCGAGAAGCCAAAGTCAATCAGACACGTGAGTTAGGACATTTCAGATTACACAACATTCAAACCAAATGAATTCAGGACAGAATGTAGAACTGCCCAGCTTTAACCAGAGACCCACTTAAAAAAATAAATCTGCTGAATTTTTTAAGAAAAGCAGTAAGTTTCATGCTGGTTTTTACACAAAATTAGATAAATTGGGGTTCTTTATCAATATCATCTATGCAATTATGTACTCATATGAAAACAGATATATTAGTTTTTAAGTGAGACAGAAAAATATACTAAAGCATTTAGGGGCAAATTATTATTTACCTATGGCAATGTCCTTGTCTTTAATTTTAGCAGAAATCTTTGCAGTGACACAATCTCATCAGCAAATGACATAGTCCCTGAAAAGTAAAACAAAATAGCCCTAAAAAAATTGAGAAGAAAGATTCCTCCATATTCAGTTTACTTTAATTTGATTCATATATAGATAAAAATCTGATATATTTCAAAAAACCTAATTGATTTTATTCTGTACAACTTATTATATTGTTGCTCCCAAACAACAAACAGAAAATAACTAAGAATGGCCATGTTCACATTTAGTGATACTAAAAATCTTCACACACACACACACCACCACCACCAACAACAATAACAACAACAACAACAACCTGGTATGACTGTGGGAATATGCTATCCACGCAAATCTTAGAGTCATAACGTATAACCCATTGAAGATACACTGCTGAGGAAACAGCACAGGGAAAGCAATGCTAAGCATCTACTATGGCCCTGAATTGTTCTCACTGCTAGAAACGTGTGACAGCTGGAGCTGTCTGAGAACAACTGGAGCCTGACCCATTTGAGCAGGAGGGCTGAACGACAAAAGCAAGGAAATGGAGACGGGACAGCATCTGGCCTTCTGGTTTGGGTCGACTGTAGCCCCCATCCCAACTCTCTGGGGGAATATGACACCATATCAGAAATACTTTCAATTCCTGGTGTGGAAAGAGGACTATTGCTCTCCTAAATAATTTTATGCCACAGCTCCTTTCCACTCAGAGCCTATTTTCCATAATGGACTGCAAGTTCCACAGGAAAACACTTACACGTGTTTAAAAGCACAGGCTTCTAGAGCTCTGTTGTTCATTTCGGCACCAACACAGTATTTAACCACGTCTGCTGCAATCGTACAGCTGGAAGGGTTGGCGTTAGAAAACAGGATTAGTCATCTTACAGTAATCAGTGGGAGCAGGGAAAGCGGAATAGAAGCGGAAAGCTGACCAAGTTGCCTGGGTTTACTTAGACTTGTCCATCAAGGACTGTGGATGGTCTGGCTCCTGAGAGCAACTTGACTGGGTGGGGGCTGGGGGTGGGAAGTAGTATGACATCACACAAGTGCTTTACAGTCACCATTCATTCACACTGTAATCATTAATACTGTCAGCTGGACTGGATTTCAATATGCCCACGTCTGTAAAGAACACCTCTGGGGCATCTGTGAAGTCACCATCAAAGGCAAGTGAGATCACACGCACTCTAACTTACTGACCATGAATCCCTGGATGGGTTCCTGCTATGATGGTACTGCTGGGAGGTGGTGAAAAGTAGGAAGTGGGGCCTAGCTGAGGAAATACTGCTTTCTGGTTGTCATCATGTAAACTGCCAGCCGTCCTAGCCAAGATGGACTGACAACTTTAAAGCACAAATAAATGCTTCCTCTGTTGAATTATTCTGCCAGGCGTCTGTCACAGCAATGAGAAGTCTGACCAGCACAGGCGTGCGGGCATACCTGGAGCTTCCTTTAGTCATGCTCTTGGTTTCTTCCTTCCTTTCCTTTTCCTGAGATGGGCTGTTCCCACGGTTGCTCAAGCTGGCCTCAAACTGAAGATCCTCCTGCTTCAGCCTCCTAAGTACTGGTATTACAGGCATGTGCCACTGTACACACTCCAGTTTCTGGACATCTTGACACCAGTCAAATCCCATTCCAACTCCAACCTCTCCCTCTACCCTGAGATTAGATCCTCTGGTATTGTGTTTACTGGAGATACTCTAGTTCCAGTATTTACGGTGTTCTTTTATTTAAAAATACTGAACAATATTTTGTGGTATGTACATACTCGTGTGTTTGTGTACACATGTGTGGTCCACATGTGGGCATGAATGTGCCGGCCAAAAAAAAAATAGGTACCTTCCTCAGTTACTCTCCATCTTATTTCTTAAGACAGGGTCTTTAACTAAGCCTGGAGCTCATGGATAGACTTAGACTGGATGGCCAGTAAGCTCCAAGGATCCCTGTGTCTCTATCTCCCCACAATACCAAGCATTTTCCATGGGGGCTGGGATCTGAGTTCAGGCTTTCATGTTTGTACAGCCACTTACTAAGCCATCCCTCCAGTTCCTCAACATTTTCTTATTACCTCATTCATGTAAATTTACATGTGTGTATTTCTGTGAAGGTATACCACGTGCACCGTGTGCGTGTGTGTGTGTGTGTGTGTGTGTGTGTGTGTGTTCTTCGAGGCCAGAGGAGGCTGTTGGATCCCCTGGAGCTGTATCTCCAAGAGGCTTCAGCCACCTGAGTTGGGTGCCAGGGAACTAACCTTGGATCCTCTGGAAGAGCAGCAAGGGCTCTAACTACTCAGGCACACTCCTCCAGCTCGTCTTTTCCGGACTCTACAATGCCTCTCTACAGTAGCTCCTGCTCCATAAGCATTCACGCTCAAATGGTCATCCTTAAAGCATGCTATTAAAATTCACTTACAAACATATTACTATGTAAGCTTACTTTCTAGGATGTATAACAAGTTAAGAAATTAAACATAAACGACTGAATTTCCTCTCTCCTCGCTTGTTAACTCTGCCTATGAACAGAAACCATATTTCAATGTCTGTGGGCAGAGGCTGCTAGTTCGTTTCCCGACCGCCCTGACTCGAAATAACCACACAGAAACTATATTATTTGCAATACTGTTTGGCCAATAGCTTAAGCATATTTTTTTAGCTAACTCTTACATCCAGAACTAACTAATCTCCATTAATCTGTGTATTGCCATGTGGTTGTGGCTTACCAGGTAAAGTTCCAGTGCTTCTGTCTCATGTTGCAACTCCTACTGGCGTTTGCCACCATTTCGAGATTGCATGTTTTTTTTAATTAAATCACTGGGAAGGACTTCCCACACCAAATGTCCATAAGACCTACTAGAAGGGATGAGAAAGCCTGCAACAATACACTGTTGCAGCTCTTGCTTCCTTTCATCCGCACTGATCTCCCACCCAAACAGTACAACTCTACCAGACTAATGACCCTCACGCCACTTTTACAGCTTCTCACAGGAACACTTGTTACTGATCCACAGTATTATTTATTTGATGTGGAATCTATCTTATGAAGTCTAAAGATCCCTGCAGAATCTGGCCCTAAAACGATTATCTAGTATAACATATATATATTATACTATACTTCCAGTTCAGTTTTCCTCACCAAATGGAAGGTAATGACCACTCCCAGCTCCTTGACTACTTGGGAAGCCCTTATACTCCAGCTGCCGCCACCTGGAAAACACCCCTTTACTTTTCCTGAATTCTTCCTCTCTGAGGAGGCCCAGAACACTCTGGGCTCCCTCTGGGTCACCGATGTGAAGAGAAATTACGGGGGTCAGACGAAAGACATCACCTCCATTTGTTTTGTTCTAACAGAGGCCCTTGGACAAAGTCAATATAACTTGGTCAGAAAACTGCTGCCAAGCTGTATATAAAAGTATCATTTTTTTGTTAAGAACCTTTAGCACAGGGAGGGGTGAGAGCCCCACAAGATCAGGGTTTCTCAATCAGTTCCTTCCTTGTGAACCACAGCCTCCACGAAGCATCAAAGCCTTGCTAGAGCATTGAATGCGTCCTACTGCTTAGTTTATCCACTGGAAAAGGGCTGGTCCTCACTCACTTGGGGAGGGATAATGATAGATCAGCTTGTTTCTGGAATCAGCATTTAACCATTGTGGCTCTGCTCTTCGCCAGAGCAAACCACTTAGCCTTTTTAATAAGCCTCTGTTGGAAATGGATAACATAAGAAATGTATTTTGGAAAGGCAGGAGCACGGATTGTGTACCCAACAAACGGTAGACACCCGTGTACCACGTATACTACAGTCCCTTACATCCAACCAGGCGAGAGAGAGTGGAAGCAAGCTGCTGCTGTCGTGGGATAAATTTGTCGTCAGAGTATCCAGAGCCCCTGAGATGTGACGCCGAGTGCTGTGCTCCTGTTCTGACTTATTATGCAAAAAACGCTTCGCTGTGTCAGGGTCTGAAATAGGATCTAAAACAGTGCGGGGTTCAGTGAGGTCGTTGGGACTTCTAACAGAGGGACCGAGAGTTGAACGGAAATGAAAGAAGGCCTCAGTTTAGAGATTACAGGTGAGGGGTAATTGCAACCCTATTTTCCACTTGCCAGAGCTCTGACTGATAGCATGGTCGCCCAGAACGCCCATCTTTGCGCAACCGAAATCAGGCGCGGCCTAAAGACGCCTCTAAATTTACCTCAGGTGATGCACAGCGGCCGGAGGAAGCTGCAGATGGCG
>LOJH01057860.1:2189-16167 GCA_001685095.1 Ellobius talpinus | reverse complement strand
AAAAAGACAAGATCTCCTGAGTAAATTGGGATCATGGGGACCTTGGGAGAAGGTAGAAGGGGAGGGGAGAGGAAAGGAGGGGAGTGGAGAAAAATATATAACTCAATAAAAACATGCTTTCCAAAAACGCATTATATCACAAAAACACAGGGAAGGCTCATAGAGTGGCTATCACTATATTTTTATTATCATTGTACTGTCTTGAGACAACCCAGCCTTCCAGGTGCAGTGAGACCAAAAAACAAAACAACAAGGCAAACAGATTTGGGATTATGCAGAATGTAATCAGGTGATTTGCTTAGAGAAGTAAGGTCCTACGCTACAAGACCCAGTGGATCCTCACAGCTTGGGTCTGAAGGAGAGGTGCATATGCTGGTTATAACAAAAGTGTCCTCATAAAAGTGGAATGTACCTGGTTTATCTTAAGCTAGCATCAAAGAGACAGGCACATTCCTAGCACCTTGGCCCAGCTGTAAAACTCCACATGCCAGTCTAATGGCTGTGTCTATTTACAGTCTGTTGGGAACTATGCAGGAAAACTCAACCAGGTTATTCTGGGCCAGATCCTCTCTGTTACAACTCAAGATGGCTGCCATTATGTCAAGATGAATTCATTCAATAAAGAAGCCAGCAAAAAGAAATATGCTTCAGTGGGGTCCAATTCCTGTGGGAAATCCTTCCATTAATGTTTAGAGGAAACCATGGAATGATTCTGACATGAGTGACAAGGACACTCCTGTGATCTCTGCTATAGCACAGGTGTCTGGAAAGTGTCACAGCTGAGCACAGGAGTGAGTGTGTTGAGTACCTGTTTGACGGCAACATCAGTAACTAGCATAAATACAGCTGTCAAAGGAAGGCTGGCCACAATGCTTGAAGCATGCCAACTTGATTAAGCTGTGGTACCCAGTTGTTTGGTAAACACCAATACAAATAATGTCATGAAAATATATTTTAGATGTAATTAACATTTGACTCTGTAGATGCAGAGATTACCTTCAACCAGGTGTGTGGACCCTATCTAGTTAGTTGTAGCCCTAACAGCAAAGACTGGTTTCCAGACAACAAAGAAACCTGGGTTGAGTTTCTAGGCCACAGGTTTCAGTCTCAACTGAGGCATGAACTCTTCCCTCTATGTTCAACGCCTTTGGCTGGCTGCTACAGGTTTCAGCCTTGCTTGTCTGACCATCATGTGAGCTAATTCCTTAAAGTACTTCTCTGTCTCACTGTCTGAGTCCATGTCTGTCTTTCTCTATACATGTACATTTATACTATTTTTAGCATGACCGTATTCACTAGAGATTAAGAATTAAAGGGATGCCTAGGATGAATGGGACCCTGGGTCTCATTCCTGACACTGCAGAACAAACAAATTCATACAGACATAAATAAAAATGAAAGAGAACTTAAAGGACCAGGTGGAAGCAGGGAGGTCCATGCTTATTATCCCCTCACAAGTCCCAAATCCCTTTCCTGAAGTTGGGGAAAACAAAGGAAAGAGAAGGGATCAAAGAGGCAGGGAAGCAGACTCACAATAGAGGCAGAAAACTGAGAAGTGTCTAGTCAGTACCACGCCATTGCTGGGTTCTGAGATTCATAAAGTAAGCTGTTGAAGATGGAAGAACACTCACCTGGATCTGAAGGCCTAAAAAGTTCCATTGGTCTGCAGGGAGGTTTCTCTTTCATAGGGGCCCTAATCGTTCGCCCCAGACAGCCATTGTCAGTTTGGGTCAGCGGTTCGCAGCAAACCCAAGCAATCCAACTGTATTTTTGTCCCACTTCTTGCTCTCTATGCCACCCTGCAGTTCCACTGGCTCTCATATAGAATCCATACATTAAAGAGATTTCTTGATTTTCTTTACGGCCATATACCAGGTGCACTTGCTGTGGCTTATTATACACTGTGCTGCCGGTGGGCCACTGCTTCCCAGTGACTCCTGCAATCATACAAACACAGTGCTGTGGGTGACTGTGCTGGCTGGCATTTTTCAACCTGACACAAATTTAAGTCACCTGGGAAGAGGGAACCTCAACTGAGGAACTGCCTCCATCAGGTTGGCCCATGAGCAACTCTGAGAGGGCATTTTCTTGACTAACAATTGAAGCAGGCGGGTCCAGCCCACTGTAGGCAGTGCTGCCCCTGGACTGGTGATCCTGGGTTGTCTAAGAAAACAAGCTGAGAAAGCCAGAGAGAGATATTTCATGGCCTCTCTTTCAGTTTCTGCCTCCAGGTTCCTGTCTGAGTTCCTACCCTGAGTCCCCTCAATGATGAACAGTAATGTGGAAGCATAAGGTGAAATAAATCTATTCCTTCCCAAGCTGCTTTCGGTCATGGTGTTTCTCGCATCAATAGAAAGCAAAAGAGGACAGTAGTCTCAATTGGGTACCTGATACGCAAACACATCTTCAGATTGAAGTACTAGATGTGGAAGAGCTGAGTTGCAAAGAATATGCACCTGTGAAATGAACAGACAATTGTCAAGCTATCTGTACAGGAGGCGCTAGTGACTTTGACTCCATCCGGCATGCATGAAAGTACCTGTTTCCCCACACTGTGATCAATACCATGCTGTCAAACTGTAGGAACTGGACCATCTGTCTTAGTTAGGGTTTCTATTGCTATGAAGAGACCCTATGATCACGGCAACTCTTATAAAGGAAAACATTTCATTGGGGGCTGGCTTACAGCTTCAGTTCAAGAAGCATGGCGGTGTGCAGGCAGACATGGTGCTGGGGAAGGTGTTGAGAGTTCAACACTTTGATCCACGGGCAGCAGGAGAAGATCTGGTTTGAGTTTCTGAGACCTCCAAGCCCACCACCCTAGTGATGCACTTCCTCCAACAAAGCCACAACTCCTAATGGACCTATGGGGACCATTTTTACTCAAACCACCACATCATCTAATCATTAGATTAGATTCTAATAGGTTAAAGTACAGATTGTTAGTTAGGGAAAGTGAATTTTTCTCTTCAATATGGTTAAGGAGGTTGGAAAGACTGCTTAGCATTTAAAAATATTGATTGCTGTTCCAGAAGGCCAGGGTTTGATTCCCAGCATCCATATGGTGGTTCACAACCGTCTGTAACTCCAGTTCCAGGACATCTGACACCTTCTTCTGTCCTCTGTAGTGACTGTATGCAAGTGGTACACATAATACAGGTGGGCAAAATACCCATACACATAAACTAAAAAATATTTTTTAAAAAGACATTTATAATTAAGTATTTTAACACATTTCCAAAGTATTTGCATTTTCTGTGGATTTTCTATTTCTTTGCCTATTTTTATTGTTGTTGAATTGTAGGTTTAATGGTGTGTGTATGTGTGTACACCAGAGTCTGTTTCTGTCAGCTGCCAAAAGCTCCTCACATAACACAGTTCTTCGACTGTGGTGAGACTGCAAAGATTTCCCTCAGTCTGTCTTCTGTTTTCTGCCTTTGTTTATAGTTATTTTGTCATGCAGAAACATTTTATTTCTTATGAATGGATCACAAAAAAATTGAGAAATCGTGTAAAAGAAAGCAGATGGTATCAAATTAGCAGCAAAATAAGATCAGAGAAAACCACATCGTAAAACACACCCAGAGAAGGTCCTGCTTTGGAGGTGGGAGTGATTTTGGAACAGCTCCAAGTTCAGGGTCAAGGGACTCAAGGAAGGGGCGAGTGCCCCTGGGCCAACACCAGTGCGTTTAATTTAGAGCATCTGGTTGGAGCAATCTTCAGTCTGTTCCTCCTGTGCTGAGCAGGAATTAGCAGTGGACTTGTTTCCTGGGGAGTGACCTTCGGAGCTGGGACCAGAGAGGCAGAATGATGTCCTGGCAGCAAGCAATGCCAGGACAGAGAAAGCATGGGTAGGACATGAACCCACAGAAGGTCTGTGTGCTCCCCAGAACACACCGTTGCCTCTAGAACCTGCACCTCCAAGCTTAATGTAAGTTCACAAGATACAAGTGGGTGGAGAGATGGTACAGAGGTTAAGAGCACTCACTACTCTTCCAGAGGACTGGGTTTGATTCCCACACCAACATGGTAGCTCACAAGTGTTTGTAATTCCATTTTGAGGCTCTTCTGGCTCCACGGCACTAGACATGAAAATAATACTCAGGCATACACATAGGCAAACCACCTATATGGAGGATTTTTTTTTAAGTTCACAACACAGAAGACCAGGGTGATAGGTAACCAATGGTTACGAGATCATGGAGGAAACCAACACTCTGAAAGAGAGTAGAGAAGACAGACGTCTGGAACAAAGAGGGAGTTTAAAGTACAGTAACCTATTGCTATAGAACGGTGAATGTGGACTTGTAAACAGAGACTGTGCTTTAGTTTCCTGGCTGCCCAGACCTGAACAATCACACAAAACTATATTAATTATAACACTATTTGACCGATGACTCAGGCATATTTTTAGCTAGCTCTTATGCCTTAAATTAACCCATTTCTGTTAATCTATGTATCACCATGAGGCTGTGGCCTACTGGTAAGGTTTTGGCATCTTCCTCCTTCGGCAGATACATGGCGTCTCCCTGACTCTGCCTTCTTTCTCCCTGAATTCAGTTTAGTTTTACTGCCTAATACTATTCTGCTCTGCCATAGGCTGAAGCAGCTTCCTTATTAACCAATGGTAATAAAACACATTCACGGGGGGCTGGAGAGATGGCTCAGAGGTTAANAATGAGGTCTGGTGCCCTCTTTCAGCCTGCAGGCAGAATATTGTATACATAATAAATAAATAAATACTTAAAAAAAATTCATAGCATACAGAGGGGAATCCCACATCACCTCCCCTTTTCTGTCTACATAAAAAAGGTTTCAATTTTAACATAGTAAAATTACAAATACAAAACAGTTATCAAGCAGGAATTATAGTTATAATATTTATTCCATTTACATCTGGCAAATTAAGGAAAATACTCTATCATCTATCCTATCTTTGTGAGTCTAAAGTTTTATATTTATCTTTTATCATAACTAAGGAAATCTATAACTGTCTTTAACTCCATCAAAACCCCCCAGAAGAATAAAATATTACCTAAGTAAATAGGAAATACTTTGTAAGAAACTTCCAAAACTCTAAAAATGACAGTGACATCTTGCTACCTGGACAGCCACCCAAAGTTCTTTTGTAATGTTGGAGCATCCATCTTCAGCCTACAGGCCCATAGTATCTTGCAGACTTTTCCACAAAACAGAGAATTCAGAGAATTCTAAAGACTGTTCTGCCTATATGGACTCTGGAATCAAATGGCCTGCAATCAATGTTCAGCCGTACCATTTTCTAGGTGCATGGAAAGCATTGGCATCATTGCCCAAATTATGCCTCACTTTTCCAATCTATAAAATGGGGATCTAAATAATACCAAGCATATGTGATTATTCTGAAAATTAACTGAGATAATCAGATAAAAACACTCAGTTCAGTAATGAGCCAGTAATAAATGCTCAATAAACACAGATATTATTGTTATTAAATATACAAACATAGACCTGTAATTTGGAATGTGACAGCAGGAATATCAGGAGCTCAAGGCCAACCTCAGCAACAAAGTGAGTTCAAGGCCATCTCACCACCCACCACAAACCCCCAAACCAAACATACAAACAAATGAAAACAAAGGTCCAGCATGTGCTGTTTGCCCATAACCTAAGCATGCAGGAAGCTGAAGCAAGAGGATCCTGAATTCTAGGCCAATCTTGACTACATAATGGATACATGTCTCTAATAACCAAACCAAAACAAATGAAGCAAGCAAACAACCACTGGTTGTCGTAGAGTGGCAGAACAATTAAGAAATTAGAAACCAAGAATTCATGGCAAATATATAAGTAAGCAAGGTGCACTGAACAATGTCATAGGACAGATTGTAAGGTGAATTAGGATTAGGGTTTGGGCCAATGCCCCCAGGAGGTGGGGCACAGGATGTCAGGGGCCCAGCTTTGTAACTGGCCTCTCCTCCCTGTCCCTTCACAGAAGTGGACCCTCTAAAGGGCATCACTGATGTGAAGACTGTTGTGTCTGGGACTGAATTTTCAGTAGGTGGGGCAGGTGTGTGCTTACCAGTGGAGAAGAGAGAAGTAAGATTCATTGAAGATAATAGGAACAAGGTTTCTTATTGTCATAGAAGAAAAACACAGAGAAAGAGGAAGGAATGCATGGGCCTGGAATCAGAAGTGCTGAAGAGAACAAAAAGATTTGACAGATTCGTGTGTGCATAAACATATAGACACCACAGATATACACTTCCATAAATACATTGCTTCTTTAGTCTGTCTCCTGAAAGGGCCTTTGAATAATTATGACACTGTAGCAGTAATCACGCCTAGCTTGCAAATCTTGATTTTTAAATGCCGTTTTCCATAAAAAGAAACTGAAGTTCTGAGGATTAAAAAATAAATGCCAACTCAGAGGCTGGAGAGATGGCTCAGTGGCTATGAGTACTGATTGTTCATTCAGAGGACCTGGTCTGAGTCCCTGTACCTACATGGCAGCTCACAATAGTTCGTTACTTCATTCCCAGGGATCCAATGCCCTCTTCTAGCCTCCGTGGGCACCAGGTATACAAATGGTACACAGACATGCATGTAGGCAAAATTATTATATCCATAAAATTATTTTTTTTAAAAAAAGGCTGACTTCAAGCTGGGCCAGAAAAAGAGGAGACAGGAATATTATGTTGTTTTCAAAACTATGAAAATGTTCAATAAATTCCTAGAGACCTTCCCAGAAAACACAGATGCCAGCTGCAGGGAATCATACAGGAAAATATGGACCAATTTGAGCCTGAAAATATACAATGATTGTAATGGGTTGTAATCTACCAAATAAAATATGAATTAATTACAATATAAGTAAGTGAACAATAAGTGGGGGAATATGAAAAAATCGCATTATGTCAGAATGTCAACTCAATTGGAAAGAAATAATATAATTAGAAAATCATCAATGGATGATCAAATTACTAGACAAACATTTGATATGAAGCAGATTTACATAAATTCAAAATATTACTCCCAAACTTCTTAGAAAGGGAAAATACCAAATGTTAAAGTGAGAAGATGTATCCTTAATACCTTAGCTAAGTAATTGACATTAATATCACAGTAATATGACAAAATTAATTTTTCTGTGCTGGAGCTGGAACCCAGGGCCCCACATACTAGATAAGTGCTCTATTACCATGCTCCACCCTCAGTCTAAGGCCTGAAATAGTGCATCAAGAAGAATATGACATTTCTGTGATATCCCTGCCCAAACTGCATAACTAGAATCATAAGGAAATATCAGTCAACATCAATGTAGGAATATTCTACACCATAACTTTTAAGTGTCAGGAATTCAGACAGGAAAAAAAATCTCTTTTTAACTTATTCACGCGTGTGTTCACATGTGTGGCAATGCGTGCCTGGAGGTGAGAGGACAACTTTTGGGAGTTGGTGCTTGCCTTCCATGATGGCTCCGTTGCTCTTCTGCTGCAGCATGCTACAGCAGACAGGAGTGCTGGCACTGGGGAAAGCAGGTGCAGAGAGGCTGGTCTTCAGAACCACCTCCTGCTCATCCCACTAGGACCGCACTCAGGTCCAGGGGAACGCGAATGCACGTCCTCAACGGTGCAGACACGGTTACAATCTAAAAGAACATTCCTTGGGTTTTCTCTCACTTTCTCCTTGTTCATGTGCCCAACATTTTCAAATCTACCTTCCCAAAAGTCTTTTAAAATCATCCTCAGGTCCCTGAAAAGACTCTAAACCAAGTGTCAAGTCAGGGGTCTAAAGTCATGTGTGTCTCCTTTTCCCTCAGCGAAGAGTGGCTCAGAATTGTGAATGAGTTCAAATCAGGTGCAGACCTGAAGGTGGTTTTATCCGAAAGACTCTTCTAGGTCTTCTCCCTAAGTAAAGCCTATGTTCTGATAGATTAAACACGTTGAGTAGGGTAAGAAAAAGCCATCATAGCAGAGTTCCCAGTGACTCTTGTAAGGCAGAAGTCTCCTTCCCACATAAGTGCCTGACGTAAGTTGATGAGTAAGAAGTCACAGGCCAGTCCCACTGTCCTGCTCACCTCTGGTCAGGCCCTGTGCTCTCTTGAGGCCCCCACAACAGCATGCAAAGGAGATCACAAGTCACAGATACCATTTTTTTTCTCACATTCCATCAGTGAGAACTTGGATAAATTGCAAGGGAGGCTGGGGGATTGGCATAGCCAAAACTGTATGAGAGTTGACAAAGAGGAGGGTGGATTCAGGGGACAACTTGTGCCTGCCAGGAACACGAATGTCTCTTCCCTTTGGCTCCAACCATATCCTCAATCCAGGGTCCAGATGGTCATCCATTTCCAGCTTTTCTAAGACACTTGTGATGGATCATAAATAAGGATACCTCCTACTGACAGACCTCCAGGCTTTCAATCTTCTGGCAGACAGTACTGCTAAAGTTATCTCTACTATAAACTGTTACACAAATGTACAGATATATGCATAAAGTCAAGCCCTTGGTGCTGAATTACTGGGTCAGCAGGTATAAGCGTTTACAGCCGCCATGCCATTGTCAGAGCTTTCCCACATCTGTGCCGATAGAATGTTAGTAAACTTTTGAGTTTTGCTGTACTGGTGAGAACTGGTCCCTCCCCACAGTTTACTATGACTTCCAGCCTGGCCAAGACTCCCTGTTCCTTTTAGTATCACAAATAGGCATCTTCAAGCATTAGCCCAAGGCACTGACTAGGAAGGATGCTCTCTTTCTCTTAAAAATAAATGGGCCTGGAGAGATGCTCAGTGGTTAAGAGCACTTATTGATTTTGCAGGGATCCAGGTTCGATTCCCAGCACTCATATGGCAGCTTACAATGGTACATAACTCCAGTTCCAGAAGATTTTACGCCCTCTTATGACATCTGGTCCCCAAACATATATGTGAGAAAAATACTCATACACATACAATAAATCTAAAAAATAAAATTTAAAATAAAAATTATGTATGTGCCTGAATTTGTGTGAATGTGTGTACGCGCACATACACGCGCATCTGTAGAGGATGGAAGTTGATGCTTGGCATCTTCCCCAACTGCTCAACTTCTTAGCTTTCTGAACAGGGTTTCTTACTGAACCTGAGCTCTCTGATTTGGCTGGCGTGGTTGGCCAGCCAGCCCCAAAGATCCTCCTGTCTCTAGTCTCCCTGGCTCTGGAACTAGAAGTGTGTAAGCCATATCTAGCTTTTGATTTAGTTTCCGGAGACTTGAACTCTGGTCCTTATCCTTGTGTGGCAAGCACTTTACCAACCGAGTGGACTCCACATTCATTTCAGATGCCAATGTAATGTTTTACTTTGATGAAAGTTGTGTCATTTTTGTTGCATTTATTTTGTGTTTTCTTTTTTTAATGCTTATAAGAGACAAAAATTATCTGTTATGTTATGATCACCCACCTGCCTTAGTTTCTACCATTGTGTAACTCTGGCAATTAGTGAACTGTTTAAAGTGCCATGACAAATGTAACCCAGGGACTGGAGAGATGGCTCAGTGGTTAAGAGCACTGACTGTTCTTCCAGAGGACCCAAGTTCAATTCCCAGCACCCACATGGCA
This sequence comes from Ellobius talpinus, assembly GCA_001685095.1. Classification (NCBI taxonomy): domain Eukaryota; kingdom Metazoa; phylum Chordata; class Mammalia; order Rodentia; family Cricetidae; genus Ellobius; species Ellobius talpinus. The sequence continues at coordinate 6,590 of LOJH01057860.1, read as the reverse complement.
GCTCATAACTGTCTGTAACTTCAGTTCCAGGGGATCTGACATCTCCACACCAATGCAAATAAAATAAATAAAAAAAGAAAGGAAAAATTTAACCCATTAAAATGAAATATTGAACAATCTGGATGTTCAAGCTAGACCATCACGCCTCAGTAGAAATACAGGTGAGCTAGTTATGTGGCTTTCAAGAGGGTAAAAAGAAACAAGTGAAATAGATTTTAATAACTATAATTTAGCACAAACCATTTAAAATAGTATCACTTCGACATGTGACCAATGTAATACAGGTTAATGACACTTGTACATTTTTGAAAACCTGGTGTATATTTTCACTAGTACCCTATCTCAGCTCCTACCAGCCATATGTCAAGCACTCTGCTGCCACACGAGCATGGCTAACATGTTTGGTACTATGGGCAGAGTTCTGGAGAGTTCTATGTGGAGGGGTAGAGAGGAGGAGGTGGAAGCAGGTGAAAGTTCTTGTTTTGCTTAAAGTTCCAGAGAGCTACTGAGTGGACTATGCTATATAATACTATGCAATAGTCAATATACCATACATGATGTTTTCAACGAATGGCTCCCCATATGGAAAAAATAAAATTGTGTCATATACTGTGTATAAACATATGTTCCAGGTGGATAAAGAAACCAAATTTCTTAAAGGGAAAAACACAAAAGCATTAAAAATGCAAAAATTGTTAATTGGACAGTCCTTCTTAAACAAGACACAAGATATAGAAACCATACAGAAAAGACTGTCAGTTATCAAGAATAAAAACCCAAACTTTAAGCAAAATAGTAAGGGACGTTAAGGACAAGGGATACAGAAAAAAATGCAAATAAATCAGTTAGAAAGACAACCAACAGGGCTGGAGAGATGGCTCATAGGTTAAGAGTACTGGCTGTTCTTCCAGAGGTCCTGAGTTCAATTCCCAGCAACCACATGGTGGCTCAAAACCATCTATTATAAAATCTGGTTCCATCTTCTGGTTTTCAGGCATACATAGTGGCAGAATGTTGTACACAAAATAAACAAATCATTAAAAAAAAGAAGACAACTAACCAAAAACCATGCCAAAGTTACAAATACTTTATTGCACTCAGTATTTTATTTCTAGTGTGTGTGTGTGTGTGTGTGTGTGTGTGTGTGTGTGTCTGGGCATGCACACACCATGGTGCATGTGTGGAGTCAGTTATCCATTCACCTGTCCATTAGCCCCAGGGATGGTCAGTTCCAGGGATCTAATCCTAGTCATCAGGCTTGCCTGGCAGACAACTCTACCCCCTGGAGCTATTTCACAGTTCCCTGAACAGATACTTTAAAATGCAAATTAAAGTGCATAAATTCTCCTTTCTGTATATATTGGTTGTGTAAAGGCTATTAATGTACAGTCTGCTCAAACTCACTACTGATTGAAGGCAATAAAGATCAAACAATAATGGACTACTTTTCTTTCTCCAGTTACTATGATAAAACAATGACCAGAAACTCTTCGGGGGAGGTAAGGGTTTATTTTTCCTTGAGGGAAGCCAAGACATAAACTCAAAGCAGGAACCTAAAGGCAGGAACTGAAGCAGATACCATGGTGGAATGCTGTTTACTGGTTTGCCCAGCTTGCTTTCTTATACCTCTTGTCCAGGAATGGCACCACCCACAATGGGTGAAGCTCTGCTATAGCAATCACTAAAACTGACCTTTACACATGACCAAAGGCCAATCTGATGGAGGCAATTCTTCAAGTGAGGTTTTGTAGCAGGCATTCTCGGACCACCAGCCCCCAAAGCATGACATATGGTGTGGGAAGTCCTTCTGTATATGTATGCATTTAATGGTTAATGAATAAAGAAGTTGATTAGGCAGAATAGAGCAAGGTGAGAATTCCAAGCAGAGATAGAGGAAAAAGTAGGCAGAGTCAGTCAGGGAAGCATCATGTAGCTGCTGAAGGAAACAAATGACAGAACCTTATCTGTAAGCAACAAGCCTCGTGGTAAAATGTAAAATAACAGAAATGAGTTAATGTAGATGTAAGAGTTAGTTAATAAGAAGCCTGAGCTAATTGGCCAAGCACTTTTTTAATTAATATAGTTTCTGTGTGATTATTTTGGGTCTGGGCGGCTGGGAACTAGCTCTAGTAGACCAGGCTGGCCTCAAACTCACAAGAGATCCTTCTGCCTCTGCCTCCTGAGTGCTGGGATTAAAGGCATGCGCCACCATCACCGGGCTGGAAACATTATTAACAATGAATGCTTGGTCTTATGCTTGTTCCACTAGCTCTTACAACTTAATTTAACCTGTTTCTCTTCATCTATGTTCTGCCTAGGGATTTTTACTTTTCTTTCATTCTGTATGTCCTACTTTCCAGTTTCCTCTGTGTCTGTCTGTCTGGCAGCTGCCTGGATGGCTGGCCCTGGGTGTCTCCCTTGTTCCCCTCTCAAGCCTAGATTCTTCCTCCTACTTATTCTCTCTGCCCACCAGCGCCCCCATCACACTGCTGCCTAGCTATTATCTGTTTAGTGTTTCATTAGACCAATCGGTTGCCTTAGGCAGGTAAGGTAAAACAAATGCAACACACCTTTACACAGTTAAGGTAATATTCTGCAACAAGGTTCCTTCTTCCTAGGTGACTCTAGTTTGTACCAAGTTGCCAACAACTAACTGGTACGGTTCCTTTTTAAGCTCCCTGGTAGAAGTATACATTGGTAAAGTCTTCTGGAGGGCAACTGAAAAGAATCTACCAAAATTAAAATGTAACTCCCTTTGGCTCATGATTTCAAGGAATCCACCCTTTGAAACATCTATCTACACTCACCAGGATGAGTGTGCAAGGAAGTGTAGTACCCGAACAGATAAGATCTCTCAGGGTCCCCCTGAATCAGGAATACCCTGGGGGTATCTCTGGGTACTTTGTCATACAAGACTCCTCAAAATTTCAAGGGATTTTGATGAGTTAAAGAAGCAAACCATGGGGTTCACAGTGGAGCCTGGCGGGCTTGTGGAGCATGCATGTGGTCCAGGGCTCATTCTCCTGCATGCACATAAACCAGGCATGGTGGAACATGTGTGCAATCCAGGCACTCAAGAAGTGAAGGAAGGAGGATCAGAAGTTCAAGGGCATCCTCAACTATATGTTGAGTTGGAGGTCAGCGTGGGAGACTAGCCCTGTCTCAAACAAAACAAAAAAAAAACAAAAACAAAAACTCTATCACAATCATGTGAACCATGGAAAAATTTAAAACACAGTTGTGGCTCTAATATATGTGTAAATGCCTAGAGAAAGGGGCACGCACCAAGCTGGGTGACAGAGAAGGAGAGCAAAGGTACACATGGAGGGGAAAGTTCACATTCTATGCCTTGTGCTTCTCTGCTGTTTGTTTCCAGCATGACCAAGGGAGGTTTGCAGAGGGGTGCTCTCAGGTGATCCAGCAGATGACGCTCGCTCTTGGAGATGTAAGCCAGGAGATGTAAGCTAGGGGTGCGGGCCTCCCTGGCTCTGTGAGTGAGCTCTGGGTTGCCTGGATATCTGTCTTTGTGGGTACTAGCCAGTGGAATCACTGAGGCTATAATAGAGCCATGCAAAGAACACCTGTCAACTCCATCTCCCAACCCCCCCACCAGCCTGCAGTGTTTCGAAGGCCCCAATCCTGTGGCATCTCAAGCCTAAGGCTGGCCTGCTTTCAGAGTAGTGAATACCAAGTGCTATGGTATTTTCTGACTTTTCTTAATTATATCCTTCTGGAGAAGAATAAGGTCAGCCACGGTGACAGGCAAAACCAAGGAGGTTGGGGGTAGGTTTGTAAAGTGGTCATGGCTGTGGCTTTCATTTTCCCTTGGGCAAAGAAGTCTCAGGCTAAGGTCAGAGCTTCCCAGCATCTAGATGCTGAGGCATATTGGGAAATGTCAGAAATTGCCACCCACACCTTGGCAAGGGAGAGAAGAGACTTAGAGGGCTACACAGTGTGGGGACCACGGTGTGACATCAGGAAGAGTCTGCGCTTGGTTTGTGAGGGTTCAATAATAGTGCTGCTATTTTATTCTTACTCAGAGATTAACATTGAATGCGGATGTGAGGGAGGGGAGAAAAGAAGCGATGCGGATGTCAGCGGGAAGAAGAATCCAAGCCAGAGGAAGGATTGTGTGTCTAAGGTTGGAAGGAGAGTCAGGGAGCCACAGTTGCAGCTATGGTAGCTGGAGGAGAGTAGGAGGTACCATTAGAAGGCACGGTTGAGTGAGGGGTCGGACTTGAGAACTGCCTTCACATCTTGCAAGAACTTTACCTTTTATTTTGGAAGAGCTAGGTAGACACTGGCACCAGAAAGCCGGTGCAGGACGCATCAGGCTGACGCTTTTACAGGATGACTCCGGCTGGTGCGTTAGAACACACGGTGAGTGAGAGAGTGGCAGGC
>LOJH01057855.1:0-11492 GCA_001685095.1 Ellobius talpinus | reverse complement strand
GTGTGGGAGCCGGGCGGGACGAAAAGCAGGCCTGCTCGCCTCATCACTACAGGAAAATATGGGAATTTTCTGAATAAAAGTTCCATTCTGTTCATTAAAACATATATACATACATACACATATACCAGAAGCCAAGAAGCGTAGGAAGTGTTTTATCAAACTAACAAGGGCAGAATATGAGTGACAAATGCTGCAGCAGAGACTCAAGGGAAAGTAAATAGTGTGAAATAGTTTGAATCTCAGGATCTTTGGACATAAAAAAACAAAAACAAAACAAAACAGGAAGTCAGAACTGAGCAAATCCAAATTCCAAAAAGCCTACTTTTCTGTGGCCAAGAAGGCAAATCAGACCACCCAACTCAGGAAGAAAGTTAGTGGAATGCTTCCTCCAACTTCCCCTCAGAGAGCCAGAATACCTTTTTCTGAAAACTCATGCAAGAACTAGTTCAGAAAGAAGTGGTGCAGAGGGATGAAATTCACAATTCACTTTTTTTTTCCTTTGAGGAACAAGGAATCAAACAAGTAAATACTAGGTCAATGGATAAGCTCTTAGCCACAAACAACAACAACTACAGCAATGCCGTATTCTAGTGCCAACCCTAAGAAGAAGAAAAGGGAAAGAGGCATACATCTCCTTAGAGAATGCTACACAGCAAAAGAATTAGAACAGATCTTAGCCTCTGTACTCAGATATTTCCACAGCCTACATAATCACTGATCTATTTTCTATGGGTCATACTGATTTCTACTGCCTTCTTACCTCTGGGTCTATCTCTAGTACCAGGCATAATAAAGCTTAATAGACAGAAGTAAACAGGATATTAAACCATGATGAAAAGATAAAGAATATTAGGAAAGATTAGGGGGATAAATGACAGTGCAGATAGAAAGCAGAGAAGGCATGCATCAAAATTCACTGTTCCAGCCGGGCAGTAGTGGCACACACCTTTAATCCCAGCACTTGGGAGGCAGAGGCAGGTGGATTGTTGTGAGTTCAAGGCCAGCCTGGTCTATAAGAGCTAGTTTTAGGACAGGCTCCAAAACTATATTGAAACCCTGTCTCGAAAAACAAAAAACAAAACAAAACAAAAAAAGCACTGTTCCATATTTAATTGCAGGAAGAATATTAACTTAAAAGAATCTAATATGGTTCTAAAGCATGCATGAAGTTAATGACCCCCTTACTGGCCTGGGCTAGCATAATACAAAATAAATATGATTCTTAACCCCTGGGAAATTTCTCTTTCCCAGCCTACATTCCTTTATGACGGGGCTAACTAATATGGTAAAGTACATTTGGTTTGACATCTGAATTAGAATAAATTCATTTTACTAGGTCTGACCATTGATTTCAAGGTCAAACGTCCCTGGTCTCTTTAGTCTTTCACATAAACCTTCAGTACTGACATGTGATGATGTTTTATTCTCCTAAATGAAATGCAAAGCAAACAAGTTTTAAAAGGACAAGTATAACAGAGCAAGGAACACATCCATCTGGTAGCATAGCTGGAAACAGAATCCAAGTCTCCATATGTAATCAACAAATAGGTACTGCCTACTTAGGGTAACATATCTGTGTCTATGAGGTTTGATTCAAATGTGAACAATTCAATCTGTAGTAATGGCTTTCCGCTACATACTGACAAAATTAAAGCACCACTCTCAATAGAATGTCCAAAATATGTCCAATAACCATGACTGACCACTGGTTCCACCAAGGTGAAATGAAAAGGCAGATTTCATTTTCAGCTATATTAACCTCTACTTGAGTAGAAAATTTATACTCAATCTCAGTCATTGAGCCTAAGTAAAAAGAAAGGCATGGTAACAAGTGAGCAGATTCTGTGCCATCTACTTGGATAATGTGTTGGTTTGACCTGAGCAGTTCTAGACTCTCATATATTTTAAATATTCTAAGCATGTAACTTGGTGCAGTTTCTTGTCATTGTAAGATCAGCAACAAAACCTCTACAGTCTCACTATCTGATATGAGCAATTCAAAAAGGACCTCAAATTGGGTATGGTGGTACCTACATACAATTCTAGTTACCCAAGAGGCTGAGGCAGGAGGATGGCAAATTTGAGTCTAGACTAAGCAACACAGCAAGGCCCCATTTCAAAAAGGAAGCTCTAGCCAGACATGCGGCATGATGGTGCACACCTTTAATCCCAAGCACTCAGGAGGCAGAGACAAGTGAGGCCTCCCTAGTCTACAGAGCAAGTTCCAGAACAGCTAGGGTGACACTGAGAACCGTGCTGTGGGATAAAACTTTTGTACACTGTAAAGATTTGTATTGGTTTAATAAAATGCTGGTTGGCCAGTAGCCAGACAGGAAGTATAGGTGGGACAACCAGACTAAGAAAATTCTGGAAAGGCCAGACACAGTTGCCACCCAGGCGTGGATGAAGCAAGGTAAGAATGCTGCACTGATAAAAGGTACTAAGCCACATAACACAGACAAGAATTATGAGTTAACTTAAGTTGTAAGAGCTAGTTAATAATAAGCTTGAGCTAACAGGCCAAAGAGCTTACAATTAATATAAACATCTATGTATTTCTTTGGGACTGAATGGCTGCAGGACCAGGCAGGACAGAAACTTCCATCTACAAAACCCTGTCTCAAAAAACAAAACAAAACAAAAAACCAAAAAAACCCAAACCAAAACAAGTTTTCAAATAAAAACAAAAAACAGTAAAAACACCCTTTTCGTATGTGAATTACCCTCCTTACCTATGTGAGGTAGCTTTATTTCTTCTGCTCATATTTGTACTAAGACCAAGAACACATAGTCTCAGTCTCTCCCTCTTTCACACACACACATGCGCGCGCCACATTTATGTTGGTTAAGGTAATCATCATTCTGAATGTGTTTTAAACCATATCCTGTCAAAAAGTTCCATGATAATTCCTTTGCAGGAGTAAACAAAACAAAAATGAGTATTCACCCTGAAGACATGAAATAGGCTCATCTTATTTCTGTCTATGTTTCTGAACCTTAAACATATATAGTATGTATCATCTGAGTGTAGAACATCCATTATTAAAATGACCAAAGTTTTGTGTTGGGTTCAACAGAGTACCAAAACAAGTCAAAAAAGGCTTCATGATAACCTAAGTCAGAGTTACTGCCCAACGTATCCTTAGTTAAATAAATTGGAAAAAATAAGCTATTTTGGCAAATTAATTCAAGCTATCATCTCATTAAACATGAAAATGACTTGGGTGATTAAGGACAGAACCTGGGTCCTCTGCAAGAGCAACAAGTGTTCTTAACTGCTACGCTATTTCTACAGCCCCTTTCCTTGTAAAGGTTTCCTCACTCTGTAACAGATTTAATACTAAAAAGTTAAAGGCTTGCTTTTCAGATGGAACTAAGTAGCATATGACTTTAAAAACATTTTTATCACAAATTCATTTAGACATTCTGCTTATAAGAAACAATGATCTTTGGGAAGATAGGTCAGTTAGTAAAGTCTTTGCTATGCAAACATGAGGACCTGAGTTTGATGGAGAGCCCACATAAAAAGCTGTGACTGACATAATATCCTTGTAATTCTAGTGCTGGAGAGGTAGAGACAGACTGGAGCTTACCAGCCAGTCAAGCTGACCTAAGTAGCAAGCTCAGGCCAGAGGAACGACATCTGAGAGTGGCCTCCATATATCCCTCCCCCTCCCCCAGATAGAGATCTTAAAAAGTGCCTCATGATTGTTAAGTCTTTTCTTCCTTTTGGTCTTTCTTTGAAAATTCCTGATTTAAAGTTTGGGACTCCTCAGATAAAGAAAGGAAAGGTCAGAATACAAAGGCAAGATAAAAATACCAAGATTAAGATGAGTGACGGTGGCAGACTCCTTTAATCCCAGCAACTGGCGGCAGAGGCAGGCAGATCTGTGAGTTTGGGGCCAGCCTGATCTATAGAGTTCCAGGATAGCTAGAACTGTTACAGAAACCTGTCTCCAAAAAACAAAATTAAGAAAAAAAAAACTAAAAAAAAAAGCCAAGATATGGCCATGACAATATTAGCTGTAACAAACAGAAACCTGGAAAGCATCAACTTCCCTAGTACAATGCCTAGGGGTGGGGATGACAAAAGAGATCACCATCAAAAGACAAATTACCATCTCAAGCAATTTTCAAGTATCTAAAACAGGAAGAACCAGGACAGAAAATTCACCCTATCTGCTACTAACTAAAGGCATAAAAAAAGGAAAACCTTCTAGTCACTTCAAAGCTAAGGGGACAGTGCAGAATTCTGACAGCAGATTTTGAGGCCCTCCTGGAGCCAGCAGGAACGAATCTACAAGTCCATAGGTCTCTAAGAGAGGAGAGACCTTGAACAAATTTCTTATTCAATCCGACTATAGCTAGTTTCAGAGTCTCCTCAAGATAGACTTCAATGAATATGAAACTGTTACTGTTTTTATTAGTGTTATAGATGAAGACTTTCAGTTAAAGAAAGAAAAAACAAAAACAGAAAACCTTATTAACTCTGGATTAGTAATGTCAATATAAGCTTATGACCTAAAAATGCTCAAAAATATTTTATATCTTTTTAACTAGATGCCTAGAGTGACAACTTAGCAGAGCTAGGTAATAACTGAGCTCCAGAGCTTACTTTTAAGTGAAAATCCCAATTTAAAGGAGACACAGCTTCTTAGAGCAGTTGTTCTCAACGTGAAGAGGCGGTCACAGATATCTTGCATATCAGATATTTACATTACGATTCATAACAGTAGCAAAACTAGTTATGAAGCAACAACAAAATAATTTTATGGTTGGGGGACATCACAACATGAAGAACTGTGTTATAAAAGGGTTGCAGCATTATGAAGGCTGAGAACCACTGCTTTACAGAAACATCTATTTTTAGGCATGGACTACAGAAAACTAAACCAGGTTGTGACAACTCAATGAAATTAATATTTCAATAATTTCACACATACACAAAACCATGGAAACCAAAACCCTGTAGGTAGTAAGCCATGAACGTAATGTGTATGGAACTCAGCTCTGATCTGTAATCACTATTATATGATCACTTTAGTGTTATCAGCTGTTTGTATCCCCTCGAATTCCTATGTCAAGCCACAATACCCAAAGCATGGTATCTGGAGGAAGAGTCTTTGGGAGGTAATGAGTTTATGCAGGCAGGACACTCTAGGATGGGATTAGGAGAAAGAGATAACACTACCATGAGAGGACAGATAAAAGGCAGCTTAAATGGGTACCAAATGGGACCTTACTAAACATCAAATCAATCACCACCTCAATATTAGAGATCCCAACTTTCAGAATTGTGAGAAATAAATTTCAGAAGTCACCCAGCCTACAGTACTGTTACAGCGACCTGACCTGACTAAAATAGATAATACTGTCACCAAGAAGCAGGGCGTTGTAATGAATACCTAAAAGGCTAGAAATGGCTGTGCAAGTAGCGGCTGGAAGAGGGTGACCCAGCATTGCCACTGTTAACAAAACGCCTAAGAAAATCAACAGATAATGAGGAAATGGGTATTTGAGCTCATACTTTTGGAAGTTTCAGCCTAGATCCTTTGTGCCTATGAAGACCCACACTGGTAGAAGCACATGGCTGATGTTAACTGAGCAAAGAAGCAAGGAGAATAAGGAGACTGCCAGGGTCTCATTATCGCCGTCAAAGGCTTTCAGGTCCTAGAACCTCCTCAAACACCATCCTGGGATTCAAGTCTTTAAGATAAGGGATTTAAAGAAAGACATTCAAGTTCTAAACTATAGCAAAGATTTTTGAGGTATGTGCATGCTAGAAAAAGCCAATGTTCCTGAGAAGAGATTGCTAAAGGCAATTCTGCAGTGTGTTCTAAAAGAAAAGAGAGGCTGATGAGACGGCTAAGCAGGTAAAAGGTGATTTATCACTAAACCTACTAATTGGAGCTTGATCCTTGGGATCCATATGGTAGAAAGACAGGACTGACTCCTGGAACTTGTCCTCTGACCTCCACATATGAGTTGTGTAAAGTGTACAGAGAGAGGGAGAGAGAGAGAGAGGCAGACAGAGAATAAATGTAATAAAAATTTTAAAAGAAAATCTAAAATCCTTTATGTTCCAGAGAAAGTATGAATAGTCATGAAAAGGATGGTGAAAGAAACATGGAAAGTAAAAACTACTGAAATGACAATTCAGATAGAAACAAAGAATGTTACTGAACTGGATGGAACAAGGTGATCCTGGTTATAAAGAGGCAAAAACCTGGCTGAACTGTGTTTACACTTCAGTGTTCTGTGGGAGCAGTGAACTGGTTCTTTAGCTAAGGTGATGACATATCTATGAGCTAAAGCCACTTCTCAGGCCAGTGCTGAAGGAGCAGCTTGGTCTCCTTTGACAGTAAGGAGTAAAAGGTAGGGAGGGAGGGTGAAGACACAAGTTTTCAGCATTTTCAGCAGAAAGGGATCAGAACTCAAAGGATTTACAAAAGTCACTGCACTCAGCACTCATATTACAAAAGAAATGGGGGCAGGGCACAGATACAACAGTTCAACTTTCAACAGGCCAGGCAGCTAACCTCTAAGCAGTTTCATGTTTCTATTTATGTATGTTTTTAGCTCCTACATAGGCTCATGTTCAATGAACAGTAAAACTAACAGGCCAACAGTAAGAGACCAGCAACAGAAGAGAACTGTGGGGAAACTCTCCATGCAATGGAGCTTATTTAGAACAAAGACTAAATAACTCAATAATACTTCAAAGGGTGCTTAATTTCACTTGGTAAACTGCAAGATTACTTTTTCTTCCTCCTAGTTCTTACTGTTAAAATAACCTTGGACATTTGGTATAGGCCAAAATGTAAGATACTGAAGTCCATCTTTCTCACTGACTGTAGCAGAAATCTGGGACAAAATGCAAAACACAATTAACTGAAGGTACTGAATAGCTGATCAGAGTGGCAGGCAGAAGCCAAACATGAAGAATCATCCTCACTGAGCTAATCATTCTTCCATTTTTTATATTTTTTCTCTCAGATTTGATCTCTGGCAGTTTCAATATGGAGATGCAGAAAAAGGAATTCTTAGAAACAGAAATGAGGTGCTGGCAAGATGGCTCAGAACAAGAGTGAGACCTAAATTTGGATCCCCAACACCCATTTAAGAGTCTGGGGCATGCCTCTGTAACCTCAATTCTTGGAGGGCTGAGACAGGCATATCCAGGGGCACACTGGCAGCTAGCTTGGCAAAAACAGGGAGCCCCAGATTCAGTAAGACAACCCATCTTTTCCATTTTCAAGACAGGGTCCCACGTAGCCTAGGTTGGCCTATAACTTATGTTGTCAAAGATGACCTTAAACTTCTGATTCTCCTGCCTGTATCTCCTGAATGCTGGGATTACAAGTGTCTAGCACCATGCCTGGTTTGTGCAGTGCTGGGAATTAAACCCAGGGTTTTGTTAACGCTAGATAAGTACTCTTCCAAATGAGTTACGCCTCCCAGCCAGAGACCCTATCTTAAAATAAGATGAAGTCAACCTCTGGCCTTATACACACTGCACCCTGGTTCAGGCACCAAAGGGTTGGTCACCAAAAACTTAAGTGAGAAAACCTGGTTCTGAGACAAAGTAACCAGTAAAAAGAAAAAAAAGTTAATTCAACATAATGAAAGTGAGGTTATTTCTTCTCTATCCTTTTCATCACTTTTTTTCATCGTGTTATCTTAAAAGGCCATGTTGGTTACGTGGGAGCATAGGGTAGTGCTCTAAACAGCTGAGAGGAATCTCTTTCCAGTTAAAAGGTACAGAACTTTGGAGTGGAGAGATGAATAGATGGACAGATAGACAACAGTACTCCACAGTACAAATAGCTGGAGAACAGCCTAAAATTCTGTGTGTGAACTAAGCCTAATCTCCGATTCACCAATGATCTGCGAGCACTGGCCATAAAGCAATTACTAGGACGTGCTGCTATTAAGTCTAACAAAGGCTTTGAAAAGCAAATGGACATACATCAGAACCACTAATGCACAAAGAACTCTGTCTGAAGCAACTAGGTTGAGGGTTAAAACTGTGAAACAAAGCAAAGCAAACTGATAGTCTTCAGGAAATTTAATAAAGACCTAGACTCTCAAATGTTCAAGATGTCCAGGAAACAATCCAGTATTGCTCAATACAAAAGAAATATGTGGCCAATTTTCAAGAGAAAAGACAATAAACAAATGGAAAGTTCTGAGATGATCCAGATGTTGAAGTGATCAAAGACTTTAAAAGTTACAATCATGTTTTATAAGATTAAAAACAAACTGAAATAAAAGCCCTTTCCTCTTTTCCCTTTCTTCTTTCTTTTGGTTTTTTGAGATAGGTCTCACTACATAGATCAGACCATCTTGAACTCACTATCCTCCTGCATCAAACTCCTAAGTACTAGGAATACAGGCACATGCCACCATGCCTAGCACCCAAAAGTTCTTAGAAGAGAACAAATTACCATCAACAAACAAATGTAAATTCTTGAAATGAGGCCAGATGTGGTGGTGCATGCCTTAAATCCTAGCACTCAGGAGGAAGAGGCAGGCAGATCTCCAAGTCTGAGGCCAGCCAGGGATACACAGTGAGACCTTGTTTCAATAAACAAACAAGCAATCAAACAAAAATAAATAAATAAATCTGGAAATGAAAAATATAGTACCTAAGCGTTACGATCACCCCTAGAAAGAAGAGGTGGGCTTAACTGAATGAGTGCAGTTGAAAGAATCCTTACAGGTGCAGGGCTACAATGTTCCATCCCATTTCTTCCTGACCAGTTAAGGCCAGAGTGAAGCATGCAGGCTGAAATCAGAGCTCCATGCTTGTTACATCTTCAAACATTTGTTATGAGACCAGGGAAACAACTGGCACAGTTGCCAAACACCAACCAGGTCTTGACCTGTTAAGCATAGAGATCAGCATTTGAATATCTACAGTCAGTTGGATTACTTAATTTTATATTCTGTAAGAATGTCCTCCAGTTGTCAGAACAATCATATGTAGTTCAACAGTGACTTCATGGTTCAAAGCAAGGCTTAGATAGAAATCTTGGGGGTTCATCTTTGAGTTTGAGGTTAGCCTGGTCTATAGAGAAAATTCCAGGACAGTCAGAACTACTCAGAGAAACTGTCTTGAAACAAACAAATCTTGGGGGGTTCTTTTTGCCTTTATACTCCAGAGTTCCATCTTAATGACACCATGAAGGCATATGGGGAGAGATGCATAAATATCAGATGAGCATTAAGAAAACATAAGAGGGATGCTGGAAAGATGGCTCATCAGTTAAGAGCACTGGCTGTTCTTCCAGATGTCCTAAGTTCAATTCCCAGCAACGACATGGTGGCTCACAACCCTCTGTATGAGATCTGTCTCCCTCTTCTGGACTGCAGGCATACATGCAGACAGAACAGTATATACATAATAAGTAAACCTAGAAAACATAAGAACTCTTCAAGATGCACTTTGTTGGTTTCCTCTGGCTAATAAGAAAGTCCTGTTTCCTGATGGGGAAATCTGCTAGGACTGATGTAAAACTTTTGGTAAACTAGACCGGCATAACACTATAATAGGGGGTGTAATGAAACACAGAGAAACAGGTGAAGAGAACTCCTCTGACAACCTGTGTGGACACTTACCTGATTCTCTTTCCCAACACTCTCTGTATCTTTTGCCTTTTCATCTCAGCTATAACAAATCCAGAAAGCCAGCAGCTTTCAGTATCCCCTGCATCACTCCTTTGACTGGAAGATACTGTCCTTCCTGGCAGAGGTGATGTTCCCTGGACCTAGCTAGCACACTGTCAGGAGTAAGCCAGTTTCTTAGTGATTGGGAAACCTTGTTATCAAAAACAGCCTTTAACGGTAGAGAGCTATTGGAAACTCCTGAAGAGTGCAGGTGGTGTAGACATCCTGTGGACTGATCTCATGGCTATGGAGAGATTCCAGGTCAACACTATTTGAGACGGCTATAGCTTTAGGCCTGAGGTGATAAAACAGTTGCTAGTCAAATATAAGCTGCAACCCCTGAGCCAAGCTATGCATTCTGCCACAACCACAAGGTATTAGACATCTTTTCTGCCTCCAGTTACTGTTTGTCTGTAATAGAGGAGTCTACACCAAACTGGAGTCAGCACAGATCATGGAGTACCATCAAACCAGCATGGCAACCCACACACAGAGGCAAAGGATTAGCAAGGAAGAGTAATTAGCTGAGAGCTCCATGGACGGGAAGTTACCTGCTCAGACCTCTTTGGTATTTAAGAGGAGAAAACTTATTTGATCAAACCACGTTTGAGTGGGTAGCCACTGTGGAGTCTACTGCTTCTTAAACTGCCATAGTGGATGCTAACATCACAGGCAGTGAACAGCATAGCAGACACTCAATGACACAAGTCCTAGCTGGAGGACTCGGCCACAGAACCACTAATTCAGGAGAATATACAGTAGTCAAGTTTGGGGTAGGGATGCACTATAAAAACCAATTAATCTGGATTACTTTTTGGATCAAAGACATCAATCATCCAAGGTTCATCTCATTGGATGAATTTGGGGAGTCTTGGGAGACACTCAGCTCTCATATGAACACTGGCATTACATATCACTGCATCTGTGACCTTGTCCAAAACATCCATTCCAACAAGGATGGCCACAATGACATCAACAAACTCCTTGAGACACTGTCTGGTGTAGTCCTGTTCAAAGGGAAATGTCTCAGCTTCCCTACAATTTACAGAAGCCCACAGCAGCAGCATTCAGGTACTATGAAAGAACTTGGCTTTATATTGTCCATGGTACCGTATAGGCAAGGAAAGCTTACTGCTTCTAAGACTTGTAGAACTTTATGCTCAGAACTTGCCTATCAACATGCACCAGAATCACCATGTATCTGNAGACAGACAGACAGACAGAGACAGACAGACAGACATAGGTGTCACCATCTCACCAACTTCACAAAATATACTTCAGTTATTCTTAAATTCTGAAATCTAGTGGGTGATGGTGGTGGACGCATGCCTTTAATCCCAGAATTTGGAAGACAGAGGCAGGAGGATCTCTAAGTTTGAAGCCAGCCTCATCTACAGAGTGGGTTCCAGGACTGGCTCCACAGCTACTGGGTAACCCTGTCTCCAAAAACCAAACCAAGCCAAAACAAAAACAACAACAACAAAATCACTGAAATTCTTTCCAAAAACTGTTAATCCAAATATCACTGTTTTCATTCTGTATCTTTGTTTTAAAAAACATGCTAGCACACGTTATATGACATTTAAATTACCACATAAAGTAGAAAACAAACTGTTAGGTAGTTTAAAGGGAATGGGAACAAGAGAAGTTGATGGATGGCTGGGTATGGTGGCACACACCTTTAATTGCAACACTCCGGAAGCAGACACACAGGTGGATCCCTGTGAATCTGAAACCAGCCTGCTCTACATGGAGTACAGTGAGATTCTGACAGACAGACAGACAGACAGACAGAGAAGGAAGGAAGGAAGGAAGGAAGGAAG
>LOJH01057853.1:0-11492 GCA_001685095.1 Ellobius talpinus | reverse complement strand
GTCACATGAAATAGAGCAAGTTGCCAAGCTTCAGTCTGCCTCTGTGATGGAACCTAGTACCTAGAGCCTACCTGTGGTTGGTTTGTGTTAATCTCCTTAGTGATGTGTCAGGTTTTGTCTCTCATAAGATTCCAGAATATTCTAAGTGCTGCTGAAAAATTGTGTAAATTGGGAACTGAAGCCTCGGGGGGGTCTTATACAACGTCATAAATTCTCCAGGTTTAGGCACTTAAACTGGATTTGCAAGATGTTTTTTACCTATATAAGCTTTTGAGTTGCTGACAAGAAACTAAAATCCATAATAGTTACTTATTTACATAGTTCATCAATCTGTCTTCTATTCTTGTATTCTCTCTTATACCATATTAATGAAGTAAAAGCTACTTGAATGCCTTAAATGTGACCTGTTTATAGGTTAATAATTTTGCTTCTAAAAAATCCCTTCCAGTGCTATTCCCATAGTTGAGGATATCTTTAATTTTTAAAAAACACATTCTGTATTCTTAAAAGCCAAGAAGAAAAAAGGATGAAGGTTAGTGATCAGTTTTAAAGATGCATACACATACATGCTTACACCTATGCAGTAAAACCATGACATGGACATGGGAAGATGGACCAGTGGGGAAGAGCTTCTACTGTGTAAGCATGAGGACCTGGGAGCAGATCCTAGGCACCTGTGGAAAACAGGGGCCATGCACCAGTCACGTGGTGCCACCCACAGTGCTGCAGGGCAGGCAGAGGCGAGTTCCATAAGCTCCAGGTGCAGTGCAGATCATGCTCAGGGAAATAAAGCAGAAATGGCAAAGAAAGACACCCAGCATCCTTCTCTGGCCTACACACACCTACAAACTTTCTTACCTGTATACATGCATGTACCTGTGATATACACACATAAACAAGTCTCTCTCACTCTCTCTCTTTCTTTCCCTCTCTCTCACTTTTTCTCTCCCTCTCTCTCCCTCTTTCTCCTTATCTCTCTCTTCCTCTCTCTTTCTCCCTCCCTCTCTCTCTCTTCTGTCTCTCCTCCTTTCTCTCTCTCTCACACACACACACATACACACACATACACATGAAGAAACTTTTTTAATTTTACAAAATTGTAGCTGTGGACACTGAGAAAGGGTAGAAATGCAGTAGACAAAGCAGACCATACTCCTATGAAAGGACAGGCGCAAGTGGTATAAATGAGCCAGTGAATCCATTCCAAACTAACTTTTTGATTCTGTTGTTAAATCTGTCAATTATGAAAAGCTAGATTGTTGTGGTTAAATGTTTCATAATTAGAGCGGATGAAAATGTAACACACATACTATTTTAAACTTCAAAACAGGAATGAGAATAACTTCTATTTATAAGACAATGCTAAAATAAATATTTTCATCCTTTCTGGCCTCGGGTCACTGCTTTTGGGACTCAGAAAAATGAATGAACTTTATATTACAACAAAAAGCAGCACAGATGTGCTCTCATCATAGTGAGCACAGCCTTCCAATCATGGGCATCTCCTGCAGTGCACCACCTTTTATAGAAATGCTCTTCCAGTCTGTAGTATAAAGCAAAAACAACCAGGCCCAGTGATGCATGTCTGCAGGCCCTCCTACTTCAAATGGTGGAGGAGAAACACTTGAACCCAGCAATTCAGTACAAGCTTAGACAGCATACAGGGGATTGAGAGAGGTGCTATAACCAAATGGAGCAGAAACACAATAAATTCAACATGAATCAGGAAGAACCAAAAGATGTCCCTGTCTTCTTTAGGTGAGTTGCTCAGGTTTGTCCAGTTCTCAGTGAGTTAATTACCCTGGGTTTGTCATACTTTCAGAACTTACCCAACCAAAAGCTAGGTTCCCTATAATTAGTTACACAAAATTTAGATCTAGCTAAGTGATGTAGGATTCCCCTCTGTATGCTATTAATATGTTTTACTGCCATTGATTAATAAAGAAGCTGCTTTTGGCCAATGGCTTAACAGAGTAAAGCCAGGCAGAAAATCCAAACAGAGATATGCAGAGAGAATAGGCAGTGTCAGAGAGATGCCATGTAACTGCAGAAGGAGACAGCAAGCCAGAACCTTACTGGTAGGCCAGGAGCCTGGTGGTAAAATATAAAATAATAGAAATGGGTTAATTTAAGATGCAAGAGCTAGCTNCTTTTGGCCAATGGCTTAACAGAGTAAAGCCAGGCAGAAAATCCAAACAGAGATATGCAGAGAGAATAGGCAGTGTCAGAGAGATGCCATGTAACTGCAGAAGGAGACAGCAAGCCAGAACCTTACTGGTAGGCCAGGAGCCTGGTGGTAAAATATAAAATAATAGAAATGGGTTAATTTAAGATGCAAGAGCTAGCTAGAAATATGCTTAAGATATTGGCCAAACAGTATTGCAATTAATATAGTTTCTGTGTGATTATTTTGTGTCTGGGTAGCCAAGAAGCAAACAAGCAGCCTCCAACTACAGCTAAGGTAAAGTATTAAGAGAAGTTTCTAAGGATCCTGAAAAAACTGCTCTAGAATGAAATTATTTTAGACACAGTGCTACAAATTCTCAGAACAGACAAAACTATATTTTAAAATGGGAAGTTTGGAACTGCCTTCAGGAAACAAATTATTTGGGGAGTTCATATCTATTTGGAAACAAGATAATAGCAATAGAAGTTAGGTATAGATATAGTAAAATTATTCATTTGAACTCCCAACACCTAAACTTGAAAAAATATATATATATTCATCCAATAAAGTAAAAATAATAATGTTTACTTTTCCTCAGTGATGAAGTAAATTAAGAACTGAGAATATAGGGATGAATTTCTATGTTTATGTTTATATTTTTTTATTTTGTGTGTCATCTGAAAATGATCGCAAGAAAAAACATAACCAACACATGATGACTTAGATGCTAAAAATTAATTTTTGTCTTAGTCTTTTATCTTCATTAGGGTTTCTATTGTTGTGAAGAGACACCATGACATAGGCAATTTTAATAAAGGAAAACATTTAATTGGGCTAGATTACAGTACAGAGGTTTAGTCCATTATCTTCATGGCAGGTGGCACGCAGGCAGACATGGTACTGGAAAAGGAGATGAGAGTTCTACATCTTGATCTGCAGGTGAAAGGAAATGAACTGTGACAGTGGGCATAGCCTGAGCATAGGAAACCTCAAAGCCCATCCGCACAATAACATACTTCCTCTAACAAGGCCACACCTACTCCAACAAGGACACGCCTACTCCAAAAGGCCACACCTCCTAATAGTGCCACTCCCCTTGAGTGTCATTTTCTTTCGAACCACCACATTCCACTCCCTGGCCCCCAAAGACTTGTAGTCATATCATAATGCAAAAATGAATTCACTCTAAACTTCAAAAGGACCCATAGTCTGTAACAGTCTCAAACTTATTTAAAAGTCTAAGGTTCAAAGTATCTTCTGAGATTTGTGCAATCCCTAAGCTGTAATCCCCTGGAAAATCAAAATCAAAAAAATCACATACTTCCAACATATAATGGCATAGGATATGCATTATCATCCCAAAACATAGGGAAGGGAGCATAGTCAGTAAATACTAGACCAAAGCAAGACCAAAAACCAACTGTGAAAACTCCAAACTCTGCATTTCCAGGTCTGACATCAAAACTCTCTTCAAATCTCCAATTCCTTTCAGTTTTGATGAATGCAACACACTTCTTTCTCTCAAGTTGTTTCCACTCCCTGTTACCAGCTTTCCTCAGCAGGTATCCCACAGCTCTGGCATCTCCAACATCTTGGGGTCTCCAAGGCAATCCTTGCTTCATCCTCACAGTATCATGCAACAATCTCTCTAAGCCTCCATTCAAAGACACCAACGACAAGTGCCTAACCTCAATGGCTTTCCTTAGCTGCAGAGGAAGATTGCACATCCTCTTCCTTCTATCCTTGACTCCAGAGCCAGAACCATATGGTTGATGCTGCCAAATTCTACTGCTCACTGAGGCTGGAGCACTGCCCCTTTGTTCAACTCACTAGCTTTCTGTTTCCCATGGTTTTATTCACTGCCTAAGCTTGGCTATTCTGGAATTTGCTTTGTAGACCAGTCTGGCCTCAAATTAGAGATCTTCCAGCCTCTGCCTTTTTAGTGTTGGGATTAAATGCATGCACCACCACATTTGGCTCTCAGCTTTCCTTTAGTTCCTTCTCACAAGTTGAAAAGTTAGCTGGGTGGGATCTTTCCCTGAGGTCACCACTCCCTTTATTCCTTTTCTTAATCTGCTTATCTCCTTGAACACAGGATGTGACTCTGTTTCAATTCCTGGTGCCCCTTTTCTCTGTGTATTGTAAATTGTGAATTTTTACTTATTCAGCATGATTCTTTTCCTTATAAATCTTCATTAGAGTTAACACTAATAACCACACAACAGAATCTCTTCTAGGCAGTTTTGAAATTTCATCTGCCAACAGAATTAATGCAAAAATTCTTCAATTTAGTCTCAGGCAAACCTTTCATACAAGGGTAAAAAACAGTTGCATTCTTCACCAAAATATCACGAGAATTATCTCTATGCAACATACTAAAATTCTTCTCCTCTGAAACCTCTTAAGCCTGGCCCTACAGTTCAAATCACATTCAGCACCACTGTCTTCCATGCTCCTAATAGTATGGCCCATTAAGCAGCACTTAAAATATTCAACTGCTTTTCTAATTCATAGTCCCAAGGTCCATATTCCTTCAAACAAAAGCATGGTCAGGCCTATCACAGCAATACCCTAGTCCCTGGTACCAACTTCTGTCTTTGTTAGCATTTTATTGCTGTGAAGAGACACCATAACCATGCAAATCTTACAAAGGAAAACATTCAACTGGACTGGCTTAGAGTTCAGAGGTTTAGTCCATTATCATCAAGGTGGGAAGCATGATGGCATGAAGACAGACATGGTGCTGGAAAAGGAGTTGAGAGTTCTACATCTTGATCTGAAGGCAGTAGGAAGTGAGCTGTGACACTGGACATAGCTTGAGCATAGGAGACCTCATAGCCCACCATAACAGTGACACACTTCCTCCAACAAGGCCACACCTACTCCACAAGGCCACACCTCCTAAGAGTTCCACTCCTTATGGGGGTCATTTTCTTTCAAACCACCACAGGTACACTACCCACAGGAAGGGCCCACAGTTCTCACAACCTTCAAATCCAGTTGGGTATTTTGATGAGACAGTGACTCCTCCAGTTTGGTGAGTCAGAAGTGGAAGAAGATCTACCTTGTCACTTCCCAGTTCTCAGAAGGGCTGTGTCTATGTGCCCCTCTGCATTACTCTGGGGATTGGATAACAAGGAACAATCTCAAATCAAAGAGCCTGAGGTAACCTGCCAGACTCGCAAAGTAAGCACCAGCTATGGGAGGTAGTCATGGAGAGGGAGAAGACATGATGCAGACCCACAGAGAAGTGTTAGATGTCAGAAAGCTCAGTGAACCCTAAAGAGTGGGCTGTTCACCAGGATCCCCAAATAAGACTAGAAGAGATATCCACAAAAACAGAAGTAAAATTTATAACATAGCACACAAAACATGAAAAAGCAAGATAGCACAACACCACTGAGGGACTGTAACTCAATTATAAAATCCCAAGATACTGAAATAGTGGCAAAAAAATTCAAAACTCTCTACTTCTAAAATTAACTTCAAAGAGTAAATAGATAAACAAATGAAGTAAGGAAATCAATTTACATGATAGATAAAAAATGTCAGCAATGCTGATGACAAAGTCAGTGGTGAAATTAAGATCCTGAAAAATAAATGGATGTTAGAAACAAAAGTCAATTATATAGAAAACACAATGAAAGGCATTACCAGTAACTTAACAAAGCAGAAGAAATTGTATCAAGAGGACAGAGACAAGGAAATGCTGCATTCAGACATCAATAAAGAGACACTAAAGTATTGCTACAAAACCCAGGAACATGGATATGATCAAGAGGACAGACCTAAGAATCTGCTAGGTAGAAGAAGCTAAAATAGAAAATAAATTCAGAGGAAATTAAGTAAGATTATCGACGAAATCTCTGAAGCAAACATTCAAGCACAAGAAGTGCTTGTAAACCCGAAAAGACATGAGCTGAGAAACTTCTCCATAACATATCAGAGTGAAAATGCCAAAACTACCAAACAGAAGTAAGATGAAAAGCTGTAAGGGGAAAGGTCAAACAATCAACATAAGCAAACTATCAGAACAACAGCAGACCACCCAGCACAAACTCTATACCCAGAAAGAGCATGGAATGGTATCTGTCAAGCCTGGAAAGCAAATACATGCCTGGAGTGATTAACAACAGGAAAATACGCTACTTGAGACAAGCACAAACTAAAGAAATTTATGACCACCAAGCAGAAGATACTTGCCGGAATCCTAATATGAAAGAATCCTAATACAAAAAAGGAAGGAAAAATAGTCTTAGTCATGATATCCCAGGAAGAAATAAATTTCAAGAGAGGAAGACAAGAACATAGAAAAACTAAGAAAGAATAAATTGTGTCCAACTTCGTAAAACAGCAACTCAGCATGAATAGAGAAGAAAGAAAAAACACAATAATCAAGGATAGACCAGAAAGCCCTCCCTCTAACCCTAAAAGTAAACCAACTAGTGACTGAATTAAAAGTTAAGCTCTAATTTTTCTATATAGGGAGTGCACCCAGTGGCAGACATGCATACATAGACATAGTGTGAACAAATGGATGTTTGTCAGCATATCAAGTAAATGAAAGTCAAAAATAAACCAAAAACTACATTTACACCTGATAAAGTAGACTTCAAGCAAAAATAGTCCCAAGATGGTACCTTAGGGTGAAAATGTAGAAAAGGATATTATAAGCACATGGAACCAAACAGTTGCCACTGTTCTAATATTGGCTGAAATAGACTATAAACCAAACATAGTGAGAAATGATAAAGAAGGTGGTATCACACTTGTTAGGGAAAAGATACAATTCTAAACATACACACCAAGAACCAGTATATCCAATTTCATAAAACAAATTCTACTAGATGTAGAATTATAGATCAAGCAAGCCCCTGGCATAATGATGAGTGACTTAAATTCCCTACTCTCCCCATAAAAAGAGCCCCCAACAATAAGTAAACAGATAAACAGTAAATTAAATGACACACTTTGACTGTAGGGCAAAAAAAAATCTCAAACTGACCAGGAAGGTTAGCTTTTATAATGCTGAAAAGTACTGGGCAGGGTTCTAGGGAAGAGAAGCCATCAGTGGTCTTAACAAACACTGGATCCTCCATGTTGCAATAGCAACCTGCCAGGCAAATTAAGCCCACTAGTACAAAAGTGGCATGACTGTTGCAGGTAACAAAGTACTTTTTTATTGGACTTAAGACCTACTCACCTGATGCTGTAATTGCAGCTGGGATAGCTATTATTATTTTGCCAAGTGGTCATGCTGTCAAAGTCCTTTCTAAATGTTTATGTTTATAGCCATAGACCTAGGCTGCTCTTGGCCTTTGTCAAAGAAGCTTCTTTACGCAGTGGCTGTAGCCAGAAGTTTTTCTCTGTCTTGCCCAGTCCCACTGGACCGATTTATCTGCCCTTCCACCAGTCCCCATAGCCACTTATAAAATAATCATTCAGAGGTTTAATATTAATTATAATTGCTTGGTTGATGGCTCAGGCTTATTATTGCCTAACTCTTACATATAAATTAACCCATTTCTAATAATCTGTATATCACCACATGGTTTTGTGGCATTACCTGTTCTCTTGATGAGGAACTTCCTTCAGCCAATGACCTATGAGAGGTTGGACTGGGTAAGGCATGGCTTTTGGTGCCAAAAAGCATGTGGGTCTGCCTGCTCACTCGCTCTCTTTCTCTCCCCACTTGCCACACCTGGATATTGGATTCCATTCCTGTTCCCCATTATGATCTGTGAGTTCCCACTTAATAAAGAACTCTGCATTATATCCTATTTGGAACTATTGTGGAATTCCTTTATTCATGTTCCCCCCACCTGACTCATTCCCCTTCATCTGGTGCCCCACATGGGAATGAGTCCACACTTACTAGGACACACACACCCTCTGTGCTCCATTTGCCGCTGCCTAGGACCCCAACATTCCCTGCCACAGCCCACCATTTTGCACATTGCAGCTCATAACTGACAGAAAGCTTTGGGTGTCTTTCTCATTCTGGCCACCAAAAAACTCTCTCCATGTACAGAATCACTTTAATCATTCTTAATAACTGTTCTTAATTTGTTAAACAAAGATATTTGCCAGTTTCTAAGAGGGCAACGATGTGTGAAAATAAACCAGGATTGTTCACAACTGTTCACTTCTCTCTCATCTCTCTGACAAGCGACTGCAACAGCAACACCTGCTGGCCAAAAAAGATTATTACACCTGCACCAATTCAAAATTTTATAAGGGATGTAAGTGAATTTGAATAAATTTGAAAGTTATATGATTACTAGTAAACCACCATTCAGGAATTTAATAACCATTTTGCTTATGCTATGGATGGTATTCTTCAAGTCTTATGTGATTATTCTTAAACATCCATTTATTTGATTTGGGGAATTAGCTTTGTTTTTCATATTATATCCTTTAAAAAATGGTTTGATAACAGAGCCAAAAATGAGGCACTTTTAGAAATGAATCAGTCTTTACAGACTAATAATGAAAAGCTAGCTTAAAATTTTAATACAATTGAAAAGGATAATAATAATTTAATAGACAAAATTCAATCCATACCAAAGGGTGCTGAGAAATTATCTGAATGAATTCATACTGATGAATTTAACAACTAGAATTTGTTAAAAAGGTATGATAGGTTAATAGGTAGGGTATCTATCCAGGAGGGCGATATGCCTTAGACAAATAATGTCCAAAGATGAGACATTATCTTTACTGGACAAATTTCATACCTTGGAATCATATGTGCAGAATAAGGACCAGAAGTTAAATGAATCAATGAGGACATGAGAACTGTATGCAGGACAGGAGATTCAGACTTTACAAAAGGCAGTGGTAAAAAGATTTGAAATGATTGGGGAAGTTATCAGAACTGATGAGCAAGGAGAGACAGTACAAGAACAGGATTTAGTCTCACCAGTATGTGCCAGAGAGTTTGGGATGACTTACCCAAAGTTTTAGCTGCTTATCCAGTAATCTTCAGTGATAAGGCATCTGATACTAAATAACCTAAAGTATCCAAAGAATGTAAATGACAACCTATAGCTATGAGAAATCTAAAGGAAATTAAGCAAGTAATAATACATTATGGCTTGCATTCACCATTTGTTAGGGAAATGGTGAAAATGTGGGCTTCAAGCAATAAGGCTACCTCACACAATTGGCTTCAATTAGTTTCAACAGTCATCAAAGATGGACCACATCTTCTATGGAAGTGCTACTAGTGAGAAGAGGCAAAAAAAAATAGAACAACAGGGAAAAGCAAAAGGATTTGAGGCTTCCCAAGATCAAATTCTTGGTGAGGGCTATTACTCAGACCCACAGAACCAGGCTCTATAAGATGAACATACCTTGTCCCTATGCCACACAGAAGCCTTAAAAGCTTGGGACAGGATTCAAGAAAAAGGAAAAATAATTAAATCATATACCAAGGTTAAACAGAGCTAGAAAGAACACTTTGGTGACTTTTTACAAAGATTAACTAAGGCTGTACAAGTAGGACTAACAGACCCAGGACCTAGATGAGTACTTATTGAATCTCTGGTTTTTGAAAATACCAACGTAGATGCAAAAAGGTACTTGTGGCTTTAAAGGTCAGATCAGCACCAATGGATAAATGGATCTTCCATACAATTAATATTAAGGCTTTTGATTGTAATACTGAGGCTTGGGTAGGAGAAGCAATCTCCAGTGGTATAAGGAGACAACAAAAGACCAAAAGTTTTACATGTGGTAGACTAGGACATCTGAGAAGGGATTGTAGGCAAGGAATTCCTGTCCCAGCCAGCAGGACACAAACAGAGTCCATGGTAACCTGGAGAGAGGAATGGAGGGGCAAGAGATACAAGAAACGACAGCAAGTCTGGCTTTCTGATCAAGGTGCCAACTTTATTTTTCCTCAGGAGCTGTTATGTAGCAAACAGGCAGGGGGAAGAGTAGGTAGGATGCTGGAATATCATTGATCTAACTGGAATGTCATATCTGGAGACATCCCTAGCTGATAAGGAAATACTGAGGGTCTGTGATTATTAACAAAGGAAATGCTAATTGCTTCTGAAGCCTGGGGCCTGCAGGTCTCACTAGGTTAATTTCCTAGGCCTGGAACTTATCCTACAGAACCTTCTGAATAGCTTACTTAACTTGTGAACTTAAGATGGTTATAAACAAAATACACATCTTTGCTTCTGGCTAATTCCTAGAAATAATTTCTCCTCTGTTAATGGCAATGGTCTCAATCTTCTGAAATATATAGGAGATATGGCAAAGTCCAACACTGAACTAATGAATGTAAACCAACAAAAGACATACAAGGCAACAAGATACCATTGGGAAACTCATTGGAGGGCTTCTCGCAGGCCCCCATGTCAAACATGGTACAATCATTCCCAGTCACTGTGGAGAACATGTCTTACCAGGAAAATTTAAAAATCCAGTGCTTACTGTAAAAAAAATACTGTTCTGAATGATGTAATAGACATAGAGGATGAATCAAACAATACAGTAGGAAATAGAAAGCATATATTTTGGCAGACTTCTATGAACGATCAAAGACCAAAGCTAACACTGCATATAATAACACTGTAATTGTGGAATTACTGGAGACAGGTGTGGATGTGACTATAATTACTCCAGAATCTTGACATCTGAATTGACCTCTTCAAGAGGCAGATTCTCAATCCCTAGAAATTAGAACCCTATCTCAAGTGAAACAAAGTACAAGAGGGGTTGAATGCATAGTGCCAGAAATACAGAGAGGAAGGCTGAGGCCATATGTAGCTAATATTGCAGTGAATGTATGGGGTCATGACCTGTTGCAGCAATAGAATACCCAGATTAACATTTCTGAAGTCAAAAAAAAAAACTCATGATTCCGGGAAGGTTATTATAAGGTACTATAAACAAAGGTCAGGCTGTACAAGAACACAAAGAAATTAGCAAACCTTCAGAGGTACTAGCAGCCCCACCTTCAAAATGGTTAACTGAGGAACCAATATGGGTTAAACAATGGCCTTTAACAGAAGAAAAACTGCAGGCTTTTAAACAGCTGGTACAGAAGCAAATAGATGCTCACCATATTGAAGAATCAGCCAGCCCTTGGAATTCTCCCATATTTGTTGCTAAAAAGAAATCTGAAAAATGTAGGATGGTGGCAGACCTAAGATCTGTCAACAAGATAATTCAACATATGGGCCCTCTACAGTCTGGAAGTCCTCTGCCTTCTCTATTACCTAAAGGATGGCCTCTTATAGTTACTGATTTAAAAGACTGTTTCTTCACTATACCTTTACAAGAAAAGGGTAGAGAAAAATTTGCCTTCACA
>LOJH01057852.1:0-11493 GCA_001685095.1 Ellobius talpinus | reverse complement strand
GGTCTGGTGCCCTCTTCTGGCCTGCAGTCATACACACAGACAGAATATTATATATATAATAAATAAATATTTAAAAAAAACTCAAGCAGGATGTGCCCATGGCTGCAACGGTGGCATGACTGTTAAAAGGATAACCACTTTCTAACAGGATCCGGGGTCCACTACCCAGGATGGAATTAATACTGGGTACTCTAAACTTGGGCAAAAGCCCACAGCTAAGGTCACAGACTCTAGGGAGAACCTAGTATTGTTTTGCTAAATGTTCGTGTGGTCAAACTACCTTCTGAACACTTACGCTTACACCCATATACACTTCAGTGCTGCCCTCAGCCTCACAAGCTCCTATCTACAATAGGCAACAGTTAACACCAGGACTTGTAACAACCAGAGTTCTAAGATCGAGAGCCTGCTGAATGCTTATCCCTAAACCTAGCACCTGTAACATGCCCTCCGAGGCTCAGGAAACATTGAGAATTGGGCAGGAAGAATGTAAGAGCCCAAAGATGCAAACAAGTGCTGACTTTTAGACAAGACACAGCCATTGCGCTTGGGAAGTCAGAGCGGGTGAGACTATCTGCACAAAATCAAGCCAGTCAAAAACTCCAGCATGGGGAGGAGTTTGGGAAATAGCTCAGTGGTTAAAAACACTTGCTGCTCTTCCAAAGGATCCAGATTCAATTCCTAGCACCCATATGGTGGCTTACAACCAACCAATCTGTAACTCCACTTCCAGGCAACTTGATGCCATCTTCTGGTTTCCAGGGACACCAGGCATGCATGTGGTATACAGACATGCATGAAGGCAAAACACCAAGACAGTAAATAATTAAACAAATTAAAAATAACTAGCACGGATGGGGAATGAGGCTGCACCCCACGCTGAGGAGCTATTGGTAACTGATGGCTGCTGGAGGGAGAGGAGTCATTTTCATCAGTGGTGTGGCCCGCTAGCAAGTTGCCCATGCTCCAGTACATAACTGCCCAACCGTGTTCATGCAAGCAACCCTGTCGGACCCGAAAGTAGGAAGCGGACCTGGGAAGACGGGGTTCAGAGGGAGTGGGATGAGAGGGGAAAGGGGAAAAAAGGGAATGAAAATGACCAACATATATATACTGGCATGTGCGTGAGTGCGTGTGTTTGTGTGTGAGAGAGAAACAATAAAACTGAAGAAAATCATGTACATTTTAACTATACTGACATATTAACAATATTTTGTTGATGATGTAAAAATATTTAATTATACTGGACTTATGAAAATAATGATAGAGCCAGAGGGTGGTGGTGCACACCTTTAGTCCCAATACTCGAGAGGTAGAGGCAGGCAGAACTCTGTGAGTTCAAGACTACCCTGGTCTACAAAGTGAACTCCAGGATAGTCAGGGCTGTTACAGAGAAACCCTGTCTTGAAAAATAGGGCTGTACATGGTGGCTCATTCCTGCAATCCCAGTACTTGAAGTTTAGGTAGAAGGAGTATGTGAGTCCAGAGACAGCTTACGCTATATAATGAGACTCTGTGTCAAAAAAGACTTTAATCCCAGTACTCAAGAGCAAAGGCAGGTAGGGCTGAAGAGATGTCTCAGTGTTTTGTTGTTGTTACTCTGTAGACCAGGCTGACCTCAAACTCACAGAGATCTGCCTGCCTTTACCTCCTGAGTGCTGGGATTAAAAGCATTGCCAATATACCCAGCTAGATGGCTCAGCTAGAAGCATGAACTTCACCTCCAGAGGACCTGAGTTCAACTCCCAGAAACCATGTTGGGTGGCTCACAACTGCTTTTAAGTTTAGCTGCAAGCCAGATTCTCTGTGGGCACCTGTATTCATGTGTACACATATTTACACATCATTATAAATAATTAAAAATAAAATAAAAAGAGGTAGACGCAGGTAGACCTCTATGAGTTCAAAGCCAGCTTGATCTATACAGAAGATCAAGTCAGTCAGGGCTACACAGAGATAGACTCTGTCTCAAAAAAACAAACAAATGAAACAGAGGGGGGGAAAAGACTTCAATGTTTCAAAAGGAAAATAAGGTCAAGTAGGCTTCTCTAAATAAGAACTTCAAATTCACAATCAATGTAATGAGGTACACATTTAAAAATATGAAGGGGTACTTTTATTATTTTCTTACATAACCTCTTAATGAATACACCAGGTGTATTTTCTCAGCTGGCAAATAAGACACACAGCAAAACTTCCTTATGCTTGGGAAGTCAAGAGCTGTCACCTGTCTCTGGGAGGATTCGGTTTCTTACGACGTCTGTGATACCTGTAGAAGAAGAAAATATTAGAGGTAAGTACAATTTTGTGTGTGTGTGTGCGTGCGTGTGTGTAAACACACAGATACTAAGCAAATATGTACTGAATGATCTGAAAGGACAATGATTCCAGACTAGATTTTTTTCTTTATGCATACAAACTAGTATCTGGGGTTTTCTGTTGAGTTCTTTACTGAGAGAGGTATTGGGACAATCAATTCCACCTAATTAAAGTCTGCTTACAATTCAAAGTGCTTCACAATCCTGATGGGAAAAGATATACTAGATTACATTAATGAGCAGCCAAAAGCTAATTACTAGCAATAAGATTAAATAAGTAAATAAGATTAAACATAGGTAAGATCCTAGATAACATGCTTGGTTTTAAGGCTCCGAATAGTCTCCTTGCCTTCAGTCTGTCCCTTCCAATGAATACAGTCAGGGGATTTTCACAATTTCAGTGACTTGGTTATAAAATAATGGTTATGAAGATTAAAGCAATCTGGAATGCACAGGAAGGACGCAAGTAATAATAGCCGGTAAGGAAGTTCAAAAGAGGCTTGAATTCAGGTCACTGGATAATGTGCAAATATAATAAGAGGCTGGGAAAAGAGCTCAGTCAGGAAAGCATCTCCCTGCAAGTATAAGCACTGAACTCAAGTCTCAGCACCCATGTAAAAAGAACCAATCACGAGGGCACATGCTTTTAATCCCAGCAATAGGCGGTGGAGACAGGTAAGACCCTGGAGCTTGCTGACCAGCCTAGCCTAGTTGGGGAGCTCCAGGCTACTGAGAGACTGTCTCAAAACAACGGTGGGCAGCTTCTGATAATGACACTGAGACCTTAAGCTGCCCAATAACCTGTGCACACCTGCGTACATCCCTCCACATAAATAAACTAAAGTAGATGTATAGACAAACAGTAGAGCTGCTGAGACAGCACAGGCAGTAAAAGCACTTGCTGTGTACGTCCTGATGACCTGAGTTTCAATCCCTGGAACCACGGCAGAAGACTGACTCCTGACAGCTGTCCTCTGCTATCCACATTATCAGCGTGGCACGCACACATCCACACACTTGTACACACACAACACTAATAATAAAATAAAGGGGCTGGAGAGATGGCTCAGGGGTTAAGAGCACTGGCTGCTCTTCCAGAGGTCCTGAGTTCAATTCCCAGCAACCACATGGAGGTTCACAACCATCTGTAATGAAATCTGATGCCCTCTTCTGGCCTGCAGGCATACATGCAGATAGAACACTGCATACACAATAAATAAATATTAAAATAAAATAAAAACTTCTTAAGCAAAATGAAAATAAAAGACAAACAACTTGCTTATTCAAACACAATAAAAATTACTTATGACACTTTTATATTAAAATAAATGTAGACTGTGTTGGCCAAAACCTTTTTCTTGGAAAAGAGACACAGACATTATCACCTTTAGGTTGTAATCCCAGCATTCAGAAGTAGGATTGTGACAAGTTTAAGAGCTACCTGGACTACAAAGAAGTTCCAGGACAGACTGGCCTATGTAGTAATAACCTGTCTCAAAACAAAGCATGCAACAAAAACACACACACACACAAACACACGTTCTTACAGAGAGGTAATTAAGTGAGGAACTTGTTTAGACAGGGAAAAGGAAGGCTGTTTTATTACAGAGAACCAAAAACTTTGGGGAAAGTCTAAATAAAAAAAATTAACAGGCAGTGGTGGCATACACCTTGAGGCTAACCTGGTCTACAGAGTATTACAGATGAGCCAGGGCTAGCTACATAGTGAAACATTATCTTTAGAAAAAAAAAAAGAGTTGGGCTGGCAAAATGATTCAGTTGGTAAAAGCACTCGATGCCAGGTTTAACAACAGTCCCATCTCTGGGACCAAAACGGTGGAAGGAGAGCACCAGCGCCCGGAAGTTGTCCTCCGACCTCCACCTGCTCAGTACGGTATGTACCCATTCCCTTCTCTAATAAAAATAATGTCAGGCCAACCTCACCAAGAAGTGTAGTGTGAAGTAGTAACTGTGGGAAACCTGTCTATTGAAGGAGAAGAGAGAAGGGACCCCCTGAAGAGAAACTGAAGCAGTTAACAGAGCTCCGGGAGCCAGAGTCACCTAGGTGCTTAAATGATGACCACCCTTCAGATCCAACACACAAAACAGCGGCTTCATCTTCCTCCTTCCCCATCCATATGAATGGTGCCACCACCCACCAGGACACCCAGTTACAACTGCCTCCTCTCCCCCCATGCTCCCCATTTCCTTGTCCCCCATCACACACACTGGTTTCTTTCTTGTCACTGGAGTCAAATGCTTGAGAGAAGCAGCCTAAGGGAAGAAGTTGTTTTGGCCCAGCAGTAGAGGGACTGGTTCACAACAGTGAGGAAAGCACAGAAAAGCCGTGCTGGCTCCGGCCCGAGGGGGTCAGGCTTCACTCCCCAGAGGCCCAGACAGACCCCATCTCCTGAAGGGAGACACAGAGTTTCAGATCCACAGCTACTAGCACTCCGCCCAACCAGAGCTACTTGAGTTTCCTCCACATTTTATGTGGCAGGCTAGTCCTTCATATCTGGGAAGTTGTCACCATTTCCTGTATCTATCTCTGAACCATCTTTCAAGGTTCACTGACACTTTTAATTGTTTATATTCACTGTCCTCACTCCTCAACTCTAACAACTTGCAAACAAGGAACAGGTTTTCAGGGGCTGGAGAGACGGCTCAACGGTTAAGAGCACTAGCTGCCTCTCCAGAGGACCCGGGTTCAAACACTCCCAGCACCCACAGCTCACAACTGTCTGTAACTCAGTTTGGATCAGGAATCTAACACCATCACACCAATGTGCTTAAAATTAAATAAATTACTTTAAAAAAAAAAAGGAACAGGTTTTCATAAGCTAGCCGGTACTGGGGCAGTCTGGTGCTACACTCAGGAGCTCTATGGGTACAGCATGCACAAGAGTCAGCTCAGGGGAGGTTACCCAATTGCACCAGGGAATGAGAACAGAGCTCGCTCAGACAAACAAACATAAATAACGAGGAACATTTCATGGCTTGGTTTGGAAGAAGA
Source organism: Ellobius talpinus (assembly GCA_001685095.1). Taxonomy (NCBI): domain Eukaryota; kingdom Metazoa; phylum Chordata; class Mammalia; order Rodentia; family Cricetidae; genus Ellobius; species Ellobius talpinus. The sequence goes on along the minus strand of LOJH01057852.1, from coordinate 6,162 downwards.
AAGACATGAAAGGTGATTCTGGGCTAGGAGTATAGCTCAACAGTGAAACTCGCTGCTTGGCACATGTGAGGCCCTAGGTTTGATCCGTAGCGTTGCAAAAAAGGAAATAAGGACTTGATTGGGGGTGGAGGAAGAGAAAGGGAGTGTATCTCAGAATACAGCGATTGCCTCTAATTCACAAGGCCCTGGGTTCAATTCTCAACACTTCAAGAACCAAAAATGAACAAATAAAGTAAATATGCTTTTATTTAAAAGGAGGGTGGCAAAATGGCTTAGTGGGTAAAGGCACTTGCCACCAAGCCTCAAGACCTAAGTTTGATCTTTGGGACCCATATGGAAGGTGATCACCAACGCCCCCAAGTTATCCTCTGACTGCCCCATGCCTCCCCACCCCAATCAAATACATAAACATAATAAAATTTTATTTGAAAAGAAGAGAGAAGCCAGGCTGGGGTGGTGCACATCTTTAATCCCAACACTTGGGAGGCAGAGGCAGGTGGATCTCTGAGTTCAAGGCCAGCCGGTCTACAGAGAGTGTTCTAGGACAGCCAGAGATACATAGTAAAACCCTGTCTTAATAAAACAAAACCCAAACAAAAAAAAAACAAAACAAAAAAATGAAACAAAAAAAGGAAAAAGAGGGGAAAATAGTAGATAGGTAGGTAGATAGATAAGATAGATATACATACAAAAGAAGGGCCTGGGACCTGGCTCAATCTTTAAAGTGCCTTCCATGGAAGCATGAAGATCTGGGTTCAAATCCCCATTGTCTACATAAAAAGCCAACCAGTATTGCAGTGGACATTTGTCATCTTAGAACTGAGGAGGCAGAGACAGGAGCATCCAAAGGGCATGCTAGCCAGCCAGTCTAGGTAATCAGGTCTGTCTCAAAAAGTAAGGTAGGAGCTGGAGTGATGACTTAAAGGTTAAGAGCACTGGCTGTTCTAGAAGAACTGGGTTCGACTCTCAGCATCCTTCTGGTGGCTCATGACCATCTCTAACTCCAGTTGCAGGGGATCTAATGACCCCCCCACCTCCTAGGGCACAGCATGCATGTGGTGCATAAAGATGAAAGTAGGCCAAACACTCATATATATAAAATAAAAATAAATAAGTAACAGGAGGTGGGGGAGAAAACCAGTTAAGTGAGGGGAGGGGAGAGGAGATGGAGGAAGGACCTGGACACTGACCTCTGGCCTCCATGCACTCACACGGTAGCATGGAAATACATAAACACACACACATACAAACACAGACACACAAAGAAAGATTAGTTCAAAACAAGCACAAAAGAGAGCTGGAGCCGTGGTCAGACACAGGCTAAGAACAGCAGTGTGAGCACTGTAAGCAGAGAGGCAACTGGTTTCTAAAAGATTCAGGGACGCTATTTACTAACCGGTCTGACCCTGCACAACTATTTTTTGTGTAATAATTCAAAATTTGTTAAAAGTGGATAAAGGGAGCCTGGGGAGACAGCTCAGACGTTCAGAGAACTTGCTGCTCTCACAGAGGATGCAGGTTTGGTTCCATTACATGATGGCCCCCATCCCAGGGGCTCTGGGTGCTCCTCTGGCCTCCATGGGCACTAGGCACACATGTAGTGAGCATGCTTACACAGACAAATCACTCATGCACATAACAGAGAAATACATAAAGGAAGGGCTGAGAACAAGGTCAGTTGAAGAGTGGAGTGAAACTTACTGTCCGTGCGGGTACCAGCGGTGCTTCGTGGTGAAGAACACCTTGCTGAGTTGTTCTATCATGGGCCCTTGCTCAAGACGTTCGCTTTTTATTTCTAATTTGGTTTTCAGCACTTGTTCGTGTGTTTCTTCATTATTACGCAAAATGTCTGGTTGAGGGATAGGCTATAAAATAAGCAATAACAAACAAGTGTAGAAATGTCAGCCAGGTCGGAATAACGAGCACACTCAGCAATTGATTACACCTCCTGACATCGGGGAAGTAGCCAGAGCACTTTCAGTTAGTTATATTATTCAAATTAGAAATACTCTTCGATACACAAAAAAAATTTGGGTTTCTTTTCAGTTAGTTATATTATTCAAATTAGAAATACTCTTTGATACACAAAAAAATTTTGGGTTTCTTTTCCAATAATAGAAGTTCTTATTCAATTCTTTTCCACCAGTAATAAGGTACTTGTTATTTTTTTTCTATTTCCTCAAAGTACATTCTAGGGTCCATATTCCTTTTTAACTTGAATTTGACAGTCTACCTTATATATTATTAAGGAGAGAACAACACAAAACATAACAGACCTCTGTGGTGGTTTGACTAAGAATCGCCCCTGGGCTCATATTCTCATATATACATGTTTGCTTCCCAGGTGGACTATTTGGGAAGGGTTAGGAGGTGTGGTCTTGGTGATGAGGTGTGTCACTGGAAGTGTTTAGGAAAGATTAGAAGGTGTAGTCTTGGTGAATGAGTGTGTCACTGGAGGTGGTCTCTGAGGTTTCAAGAGCCCACGCCAGGCCCAGTTTCTCCCTCTGCTTGTAAATACAAGTTCTTAGCTACTGCTCCAGCATCATGCCTGCCTCCCTGCTGCCATGCTCCCTGCCATGATGATCACGAACTAACCCTGTGAAGCTGCAACAAGTTCCCAATGAAATGCTTTCTTTTCTAAGCCTTGATCAGGGTGTCTTTTCACAGCAATATAACTAAGACAACAGAGCCTTTAGATAAGAGTTTTCTCTTAGGTTCTGCTATTTGTTGCTAAAGGTCAAATGTCTGAAGCCAGGTATGTTGGAATTCACCTGTCATCTCAACACCAGGGAAGCTGAGACAAAAGGGTTGTCATTGAGGTCACTGAACAACAGAATGAGTTCCAGGAGAGCCTGGATAATAAAGAGATCCAGCCTGGGCCACAGTGAATCTCTGCCTCAAAAGACTCCCCCACTTAAAAAAATTTGTAAATATTATAAACAAGGTGTTTGGGGCCGGCAAGATGCCTCAGAAGATAAAAGTGGTAGCTGAGAAAGCCTGACAACCTGAGTTTGCTCCCTGGTACCCACATAAAGTCAGATGGAGAAAACTGAGTCTACAAAGTTACCCCTGGATTCCACCCTCATGCTGTGTGTCTTAGTCACTGTTCTGTTGCTTTCAAGAGACCCATGACCATGACAACTCTCATAAAGGAAACATTTCATGGGGGTGGCTCAGTTTAGAGGTTTAGTCGACTATCGTCAAGGCAGGAAGAATGGCAGCATGCGGGCAGTAGCTGGAGAAGGAGCTGAGAGTTCTACATCTGGATCTGGGTAGCAGGAAGAGAGACATTGGGACTGCCTTCGGCTTTTGAAACCCCAAAGCCCACCAATGACACACTTCCTCCAACAAGGCTACACCTTCTAATCCCTCTCAAGTAGTGCCATTCCCTAATGACTAAACATTCAAATATATGAGCCTATGGGGGCTATTCTCATTCAAACCACAATACAACACACACATGAATCATATACATCATACAGAAACGTGCAATAAAAAATTAGTAAAAAAAAACTAATGTCAAGTGTTAATAAACACTGGCTCTCATTCCCTAGCCATCTTAATTCTAGAATATTCCAACTTTCACTGTAGCTTGAAATATTTGCCAGGCATGACAGCACATGTCTTTAATGCCAGCACTTGGGAACCAAAGTCAGGTAGAGCTCTGTGGGCTTGAGGTCAGCCTGAATTCCCATGTTTCCCTTTTCCCTTCTCCTTTTATTTCATCACGTCTATTCCATCTTGTGTGCATGTGTGTGTTCCACCATGATGATCACGTGCAGGTAAGAGGGTAACTCAGGAACTGGCTCTCCCCTTCCACCTATGGGTCTGGGGGACTGAACTCAGATAACACGTTTTACCCCTGGAACCATCTTACTGACCTCTGTTTCTTGAGGCAGTCTTATGTAGCTCAGGTGCCTTTAAATTTCATGTGTAGGGGCTGGAGCAATGGTTCAGGAGATAAGTGCACTGGCTGTTCTTCCAAAGGGCCTGGATTCAATTCCTAGCACCCACACGGCAGCTCACAACTGTCTGTAACTCCACGATCTGACACCCTCACACAGACATACATGTAGGCAAAACACCAATGCATATAAAATATAAATAAATAATTTAAATATGATATGGAGCCGGAGAACTACCTGGCTCTCCTGACCCTCTTGCCTCTATCTTCCAGGTGCTAAGATTACAGGCACACACCATTCTAAGTGGGCTTCCTTGTTTAAGTCAGGAAGTTCAGACACGGGGCTGGAGAGATGCTTCAGTGGTTAAGAGCACTGGCTGCTCTTCCAGACGACCTGGATTTGATTTCTCCCATCTATGTGGTGGCTCACAACTGTCTCTAACTCCAGTCTTAGGGAATCCAACGCCCTCTGCTGACCTCTGCAAGTACTGTTAGTGCATAGACATATATGCAGGAGGAACATCCATCTGCATAAAATAAAAATTAAAAAGTTTTTTAAAATAAATTTAAATTTTGATTTTTTTGAGCCAGGCAGTGGTGGCGCACACCTTTAATGCTTAGTTTCACGTTAGCATTTCCATCTTCCTGAGACACAGCCTTCTAAAGCTGGTCAAGGAGAACTATATTTAAAAAAATTCTGAGTCTGCTAGTGGTGTTGGTATAGACTTCCCAGCACTCAGGAAGCAGAGGCAGATGAGTTCGATGTCAGCCCGGTCTAGAAATTGAGTTCCAGAACAGCCAGGGCTGTCACAGAGAAACCCCCATCTTGAAAAATGAAACAAAACAAAAAAAACAGAAAAAAGAAAAAGAATCCTGTTCTAGATTCAGCTGCATTGGCGTAAGAGTAAAACAGGGGCAAGAACAGAAGAGAAATAATATCAGGATGACAGATAACAGCAACAGATATAGTATTATCAAAAATTAAAACAAAAACATGAAGTTATCAAGAGAAATAGCCAAGTTTTTTAAAATAAAAACTCAAAAAGTTTTTTTTTTTAATTTAGAGAAAATAATAGCATGATGTGGTACAAAAGCCAGTCAGGTCTGGTCTGTACAGCTAGTTCTGGGCCATCACAGCTGAGAGTGAGACTCTGTTTCAAATACACAAATAAAACAAACACTGAAAAATAAACATTTTCAGCAAAAAAATGATAAAGACTTAGGGCAAACTAAAATAAGTTAAGCATAAATAAGCAATAATAAATAAAAAAGCAGTTTTTATCTTGTGCCTGATGATAGGAAAAAAATTTTTTGAACAGGAAAAAATTTAAGCTAAGTAATTAAAAATATTTACCCATTGGGGGCTAGAAAGATGCCTAGCAGTGGGGGGGCTGGAGAAATGGCTCAGCAGTTAAGAGCAYTGACTGCTCTTCCAGAGGACCCGGGTTCAATTCCCAGCAACCACATGGCAGCTCACAACTGTCTGAAAATCCAGATCCAAGGGATCTGACACCTTCACACCAATGCACATAAAATAAAGATAAATAAATCATAAAAAAGATAAAAAAAAAAGATGCCTAGCAGTTAAAAGAGCACTGGCAGCTCTTTCAGAGGACCCAGGTTCAATTCCCAGCACCCACAAGGTGCCTTGCAACCATGAGTAACTCTAGTTCCAGGGGATCCAAAGCCATTTTTTGAGCTCTGCTGGCATCAGGCCTGTACTTGGTACAGACATACAGGCGGACAAAACACTCATCCCATATAAATAAAAGTGCAAAAAAAATTGTCCATTTTGGCTTATCACAAAAAGAAAAAAGATGGCATGGGGCTAGAGATATGGCTCAGGGGTTAAGAATGAGCACTGTTCTTCCAGAGGACTCAAGTTCAATTCCCGGCACCCATATCAGGCAGCTCACAAACACCTATAACTCCAGCTCCAAGAGATCCAACACGCCCTTCTGGATGCTTCGGGCACCCACACACATTCAGCACCCACTCACAGACACACACATACACACTAGATAAAAACAAACATTTTTTTTAAAAAATTGCTAAATTCACTGAACATTAAAAAGATGACTTGGACTTTTGAAATGTAGGCAAACCATACTTGTCCAGCAGAACACACTTGTCTCCAGGCCTGATGATTTGAGTTCAATTCCTAAAACCCACATGGTGGCTGGAGGTAACCAACTCCCACAGTAATCCTCTAGCTTCCACACAAATACACAGACGAATGAATGGAATCTTAAAAAGAT
>LOJH01057850.1:0-11072 GCA_001685095.1 Ellobius talpinus | reverse complement strand
ATCTCACTCAGGATAGTGTTTTCTATTTCCATCCATTTGCAAGCAAAATTCAAGCCAACCAGGAATGTTAAACATGCAGGCTTGTCTCTTCAACAGAAAGGATAGCCTGGTGTCTTAGTTGATATCATTTGCTGTGAAGAGACACCATGACGATGGCAACTCATATAAAGGAAAACATTTAATTGGGGCTGCCTTACAGTTTCAGAGGTTTAGTCCATTATCTTCATTGTGGGAAACATGGCAGTGTGCGGGCAAACATGGTGCTGGAGACTCCAGGTAGCTGAGAGTTCTACATCTTGACCCATGACAACAGGAAGTAGTCTGGGATACTGGGTGTTGTTTGAGCATCTATGAAACCTCAAAGCCCACCCCCACAATGACACACTTCCTCCAACAAGACCATACCTACTAAAATAAAGCAACACCTCCCCAAAAGTGCCCCTCCCTATGAGCTATGGCAGCCAAATACATTCAAACTATTACACCTGTGATATTGACCTAGGCCATCTGTAGGGCCAGGTCACACCTGAATCCCCCAGACTATTATGTTTCTCAGTCACTAGAACCCATCTTTAGAGGAGACGTCACATATATTTTGGAGCTTAGTGGCCTCTGAAACCACACCTGATCCTCCCCTAGGCATAGAACCAATCTTTATGGAAAAGGTTACATGAGCTTTGCAGGAAAGTTTTGGTATAGTCACACCTTAAGCTTTGTTGTGCACAAGAGACTGAGATAATTACCAGGAACCTTTTTTCTCAAAACTGTAGTGTACTTAAGTGTCTAAAATAATAAACTTCTCGGTATCAGACTCTAGAAGTTTGAACCAACACCAGCTACTAAGTAATTTTGAGCCTGATTTCCTTCTTGCCTCTCTCAGATCGTTCCTCTGCTGGCCTTGGAGTTTGCAGGGACACCATGAACAAACATATTCCTGATCCTATAAAACCTGAATCTTCAAACACCTACTAGGCACTCCACTTGTGTGTTTGTGTATGTGTGTAGTGTATGTGTGTGCATGTGCGAGTGCTGGACACACGCCTGTGTATGCCCACAGACGTCAAGGCCTGGGGTGGATCCCTGTATCTTCCTTGATCATTCTACTGCCTTGTCTTTGGAGACAGGGTGTCTCACTGAACCCAGAGTTCAGAGATTGGCTAGACTGGCTAACCAGTGACTTCTGGGGATCTACTTGTCTTCACCGTACCTGGTCCCACCTTCTGATCATGCTAAGTTACAGATGCCTGTGACCATGCCTAGCTTTGCACACACATACTAGGGAAACTAACTCAGGCCTGCATGCTTGCACAGAAGGCCATTTGCCAACTGAGCAAGAAGGGACTTGCTCTATCCGATCCCTTCTAATCATCTTAGTGACATTAATATGTCTACCTTTAATGGGTGACATTAACACATTGCCACGATGACACCTGTCTAATGAAACGTGGCTATAGGGTGAAAGAAGACTATCACAACAGCCCATAACATACTTTGTCATTATCTAGTTCCAAAAATTATTCAGGGACTGGTAAGATGGTCCAGCTGGCCATGCCACCAAATTTGGTGACCAAAGTTTGATCCCTGGAACCCACATGATGGAAAAAGAGAACAGACTCCCCCAAGCTTTTCTCCAGTCTCTACACACGCACCATGGTGCATGCTCCCCACCACACACAAAATAACAAAGTAAAAAAAAATTTTAAATTAATCAGTTGACTTCCCAAGGAACTCTAAAAGCCTAATGTGCCACAGCCCCTTTCTGGGAAAGCTTCTCTTCAAAGACATTTTTCTTTGTTTTGTTTGGTAATTGCAATTAATTTTTTTAATTTATCTGTATTTGTGTGTTTGCATGCCATGTGTTTGTGGGTGCTCTGATAGGCAGAAGACACTGTCAGATCCCCAGAGCTGGAGTTAGAAGATGTGAGCTGCCTGACATGAGTATTGGGAACTGATCTGGGGTCCTCTGGAAGAGCAGCAAGTGCTCTTAACCATTGAGTCATCATCTCTCCAGGCCCCTGTTTGCTTATTTTCTGAGACAGGGTCTCATTATGTAGCTCAGGCTGGCCATGAATCTTACAATCTTCCTGCCTCCACCTCCAGAGTGCTGGGATTACAAGGGTGCACAGCCACACCCAGGCTAGAGGGATTTTTTGTTTGTTTGTTTTTTAACAAACAAACAGGCATAGTTCATGCCAGGCATGAATGAAGGCAATACCAACACAATGACCTCAGCTGATGAGAACAGGAACTCATTAGTCATTGGAGGCTCAAGGCAAAATGACCCTGTCTAAGCCCTTGCGAGGGAGGCCACTTGGCACCAAGCTCCGTGGCCTGTAGGAGCGCCTGATTGTACACTGACAAGGACCTAATTACTCAGTTCGCTCTCTCTCTCTCTCTCTCTCTCNTGTGTGTGTGTGTGTGTGTGTGTGTTTAGGGTTGGCTATTTCAACACCATTGAGTACCTGGGCCAAGCGTCCATGGAGACCCTGAGTCTTAGAAGAACCACACCCCTCTGAACAGTTTGTCTTACACTGAATTAAATACTTTTAGGTTGTTTTTAAAACTTCATAGGCTTCACCTGCAACGTTACACTCGAAGTTGCCCCTTGCAGAACTCTTAGATTAAAGAATTTCTTAGGGCTTATTTGCAAACACAAGACATCTCAACCCATGCCTACTTTAGCCTTTTTCTTCTTTAACTCCTCATTTACCAAGGACATCGTGCAAGAAATAATGGAGGCTAGGGCGCTTCCTTCAGCGGAAATTGTTTCTTCTTCCCGGCTTTCATGTTTCTCTTTGGTAGCACTTTGCTTTTTAGTGCTGGCAATGATCCGCTTTGTAATTTCCATGTCAAGGTTAAGTTTACTCGTGAATCACTGATGTCCCGATTGCTTTGTAGCATTTTTTTTAAGAGCTGAACTTTGGCACTGTCACTTTCTTTCAAGGGCACAGCGCCTTCTTTTCACGGAACTGAACTTGCAAAAACCACGATAGAAGGGATCAGGCATGTTAGCGCCTGTAACCCTAGTACTGGAGAGGCAGAGGTAGGGTTATCATGAATTTAAAGTTAACCTGAGCTATGCAGGGATGACACACCACCCTCCCCCCTGAAAAATGCAAAATAATAACAAAAAGTCCACTAAACAAAGGAAAGTTTCAAACTGGGATGAGCAATTTCTCCAAGCCTTCTTTAAAATTTAAAGTGTTCAGAGTTTGCACTGGTTTGTGTTGTAGTAAACTATGCCTTGGGAAACAAAACCACCAAGTGATGTTTTGTCTTCTCTCACTTAAACCCTGCAACATTTGAGACACAAAGTATTTTTCTATAGCTCTTAAACTAGAAAATCAAACACCCACTCCTAATATGCACCGAGATGTTTCTTCTTGCTATTGGGCAGCATCAAGTCGTTGGGAATGGGAGTCTTGCCTCTGAGCTCTGGGTCTGTTCCTTGTCGGGAGTTCTTGGCTGTGTCATTCCTGTCTGGCCCTGTTGCTTAGGCTTCAATGTCCTTCTTTGTTAATCAGTAATAATTATCACTAATTATCATTTTGAGGTAAGGCCTCAAGCTCACTATCATTTTACTACTACGGAGTTTCAATACCCCCACCCCCCAGGGTTAGAAAGTTTCAGTAGTCTCGTGCCTCCATTTCCTCTAAGCACTGGGACTTCAGGAGTGTCATCATGCCCGCTTTATGTGGTGCTAGGGTTAAAACCCAGAACCCCGTCCATGCCAGGCAGGCACTGAGCGAAATCTCCAGTGTCTCAAATTTGGCATCCTTAATGGTATTATATCCCTTAAAGGCAACATTCACGGAGAGAGGTTCCATGTTATGTCCTTACAGTTAATGGTTTAATAGAGAATATTTGATAGCCAGCCGAGAAGAACAGAATGTGATATTACAAGATGGCTCAGCAGGTAAAAAGTCCCTGTCACCAAACCTGGCAACCTGAGTTTGGTCACCAGGACCTGCGCATTAGGAGAGAACAGACTCCATCAAATTGTCCTCTGACTGCCTCATGCACACACTGTGGTGAGGTTGTCCTCACACAATCCAATAAAAACACAAAGGAGTAAAAATCTTTTTTTTAAAAAAAACTTGAATATGAGTGGAAAGGGGAATGTTGTAAAGGTCAGATGAGAAAGAGCCCAAAACAAAGACTTCCCTGGAGCATATTTTGTCTAGACTCTGTCTGTGCTGCTCAAGATATGTCTTAGAAATCAGTGTGAAAATTGAGAGCGGGGTTCAGCATGTAATAGAGGCCCCTCTGGTGAGGAATGACTCAAGGGAACGAATAGGGACAATCACATTCGAGTCTAGGGCTTACTTCTCAGACAGTGAGGAGTCTATGAGAGCATCTTGTTGGTGACCGAGCACACTTGGACCTAGGCTGCTTATGTGACAGGGGAAGAGGTCAGGCTAGGGAACGGCCAACAGGGGCTCAGAGTGTCGTTGCAAGGTCCATTCATTAATCCGGTTCAGAGACCATGGAATCCCAAATTAGGGGCGTTGGTGATAAGAAGAGGAAGAAAAGGTGCCATACCATCAATGAATAGCCACCACCTGAATGTGGGGGCTGCACAGGACACGCTTGGACCCTAGACATAGGGAGACTCTGGGACACTGGTGAAAGTTCCAAGAATTTCTATTTTCTTTGCTCTCCACCCAGTTTAAAATGTCTTTAGGTGACATCAGTCAGCAAGTCACTGAGTGCCTAAATACACAGAAGAAACAGAAGAGCCTCAGAGGGAAAGAAACCCAGCTCAGGGACAGTGAAGTGAGCCAATTACCCGGTGGACACTGGCCTAACCCTCCAAGCACCTCTTTCCTGGAGAAACCAGTAATGACCACTGCTAACTAAGATGCTGGCTTCCGATCTCCGTCCTGATGGGTGCCTCTTAATCATTTCTTCCTTCTCTTATGTAGGATTGGGATATTTTACTTGAAGATCCCTGTACATCAACCATCTCAAGAAATGCAGTATCTTTTCTTCTTTCCATATATTGCCTTTAATATTTTATTCAATTGATTTTTTCCCCCTACCAATCTCCTTATAAGAAAGAGCAAAGCATCTGGGCGTGAACACACAGACAAAATCAGCGTGCCTCTTCCAAGCCAGCCGCCATCACTGCTTTCCTTTCCCAACCGCATCCCTTTTCGTTCCCACGGCAACCAGTGGACCCGCCCACGTGTGGACTCAGGACCCCGGGGGCCGCAGCCCTGCCCCACTCCCGCGATCCACGCTCGCGGCTAGCGGCACAGGCTCCGCGCGAGGAAGGCGGCCCGGTTGCCAAGGAAACGGGAAGACGCCAAGCAGCCGCCCCCACCGTCTCCGCCCCGAGAAAGGCCGGTGGTCGCGGCGGACAGCTGCCTCCGGGAGGAGAAGGAAGAGGGGCCGCAAGTGGGAGGGAAGACGTGAGGCGTGGGGGAGGAAGAGGAGCCCACGACCGGCCCCACGCACGATTGATGGGCGGTTCCTCTGCTGTGGGCCTGCCCACCCGCTCCGCCCAGCGGCCCCTTTAGCCCCTGGCAAGGGGCGAAAGTGCTGATCCCTAAGGTAACGGGCCACGCCCCAGCTTTTCCAGGACTGAGGGTCAACTTAATCTTTTAAAGATTCTAGAGGGAAATCAGGCCTGGAGCTTGGTAGCCAGTCTCTCTCTTCCTCTGGCTGACCCCAGCTCCAGTTCGTTTCTGACTCAAAGGAATAGATTTAAGGGGAGTCTGGTCATTTTTTTTGCGCATTGACCCTCGCACAGCTGTGTACCTTCTCCACACATGCTATTGGTCTTCAAGTCCAGGAAACAGCTTTTGAATGTGAAAAGATGGTATTACTAATGCTAGAAGCCAATGGCTTGTCAAAGCTGTGGTGGTCTTTCCCACGTTTCCCATTACAACCTCTCCTCTGGGCTTAGTGGTCAATATTTGTTAGCCAGGCCTCTCGCGCCCCCGACTTGCATTTCCTAAATTAAATTGGAAGAGGCAGAGCCTTCCCCACCCTGCGTCAAGCCCTCAGCCTCTGAAGTATAAAATGGGCCTCGTCACTAAACTATACTCAACACAAGTTTGTAAAGTGAGATTTTTTTAAAAAAAATCTCTATAAGTTTTTTTCCCTCAAGCTAAAATGGAAATAAATCATGTAATCCTTGTCATTACAAATTAATTCATCGTGGAAAGGTTGAATTAAAGGTTTCTCAAATCCTTCCAAGCACTCAATCTTGGAAAAGGAGGAATTTATAACCCTGACTGTCAGGCAGAAACACAGCTACTTAAAATTTTGTTTCAAATGAAGCTTCATTCTAAAGAGGTTAAATTTACATTTTGCTTATTTGCCAAAACCAAGGCAGTATCGTTTTAGCGAGACTTCACAGAGAGAGCAGAGCGAGAAAATGGTAAGTTTAGCTTAAAGCATTCCTTTCAGGTCAGGGTTTTTCATGGTTTTGTGGGGTTTGTTTTTGTTTTGTTTTGGACAATTATGGACATAATAAAGGAGACAGCATGTACACACGAATGTAATCTGCATTTCTATGTGCACATGTGTGACATCTTTAGCGGATGGAAAGAAACGTAGGCTGCCATCTCCAGTCCTGTTCTTAGTCAGGGAACCTCACCTTGAATTCCCTGGAAATTTTCAACAGAAAGGAATTCATATGTCACAGAGTTCTTAGAATATTCCTCATGGAAATTTCACAGATGTGTAGAATTTTGAGGCCTGGCAGAAGCACTCACTTCCTCCCCTCCTCTCACACCTCCTCATCCTGGCCCTCTCCCTCTCCTGAACATGGCTTCTCACACTGATTTCTAAAGCAAACCCGGTCCAGTGCTTTGTCACTAGAGGCTCCCAACAGACGTGTGCATGACCGTGTGCGAATTTCAGAGCGGGGAAGCGGTTCAAAGGTGAGAACGGAGGACAATGCGGGCTGCTATTTTAGAATCGCGCCTTGCCCACGCTTTATTGTCCTCCCCCACACAGCACTCTGGCAACTGCTTATATCTGCTGGGGGCAGAGAAAGCCCTTTGCTTCAAATGGCTATCCGGTTGAGTAAGCCCACAAGATGGAACTCTGAGAATGAAGCATTATCTCTTGTGGATTTATTCCCATACAGTTATTTCTGTTTCCTATCCACTCTGGTCAGTTTGTCAAACTTGCAGTGCAGACTAAAATCCAAGTTCATGTGGAGACTGTTTTCCTAACCTGAGATAACAGCCTGGCTCCTTGGTCAGACACCAAGGAAACAGATTGTTTGATCTCATAAGGTCTTGATATATTTAAATAAGGAACTACACATGGCACTTCGGTGCTTCAGATTTTTATTTTACAGTCAAATGTAGGGTGACGGAGCTTATGGTGGGTGGGGGAGGGTCTCCTGCAGGCAAAGTCCTTTGTTTTGAAGGTGATTGTGAAGTCAGTGAGCACCTGGAAAGTTTTTCAGTGGTGTTGGTTCCTACCCCTTCAAGCCGGGTTGTTTCCGGCCTCCTGACTAAGAACCTTCCTTCCATTATACCATCCTGAAGCCATGATAGAGTAACTGGCTTTGCTGTGCTAACTTTGCACCTACAATGTTTCATCCCGCTGGGCTGTGGGCTGTGCACTTTTGTGGCCATTAACATAATCTGGTTATGAATCCTGGTGTTCCCTGCCTGATTAATATTCAGACAGGCTTCTTTCTCTTCCCAACAGGAGCAGCGGGGGTCCATCTTTCTGTTTTTAACCCCACCGTTTTCTGAAAAGGGGGGAACAGACATCATTCTATGCAGGTACAAATTTATATGAAAAGTTAAAAATGATACTTTTAAATATGGTCCATTAATGTCTTTTGAAATGCACACACACACACAATCTTTATGCTGACTTGCCTCAGGTATTTGTTACAGTCATAGAAAACTAACACAGTTGTGGGTAAATATATATGAAGAAAAAAGAACAGGTAATGAGGGTAAAGCCCTATGCCTGTGGAAGTGCATGATGGGAAAGGCTCACCCAGCCATCCTGGGCCAAGAGATAGGAATGCCCTGAGCAGTCAATAGTGTGGTATGTGAGGTGGTGGAAGGGTTCCATGAACCTAGATCAAGTTGATCTTACAGAACAAAGGTTGGCAAGTCAATCTGACTCTTATCACAAGGAGAATTAGGGAATAGCTTAAGAGGGGAGAAGCACGATCCTAGTTAGGTGTTTTACCAGCTATAGAACTATATATTGTAGCTTCAGATCCTAACTCGCCAAAGACCCACCGTATACCTTGAGAGAAAACAGTCCTCCCAGAGACCAGGAAGTTCCCCAAGCAGGTCAAGGGTAGACAATAAACCTTGCAAGATTTTATAACTCCTAGACCAGACACTGGGTCACTGTGAGTCAGGGACAAGCTGACTGTCAGTATCTACACACACTGAGTAAAGCAGAGGATGGAAGAAAGCCACAGGCGCACACACCTGAGGGCACGGTTGGTGACTGTCCCCCCTGCTGTTTCCGAGAAGCTGAGAACATGCCGTAGTCACTAAGAGTATATGCAGCAATCTATGAAAGAGCTTCTGTCAATGACGAGCTGAAATCGATTGTGGGGGCTTCGATGATCTGTTGATGAGATCTGGCAGTCTTTGCATGCTATACTATTGTGGTCATAAATTAGACCATACCAACCAAGTCTAATTTATTGAAGTCAAGAAGACGTGTTTACACAGCTAGCACAGTGGAATGGCAGCCCTGTTGGTCCCGTACCTGCCCTTGCTAAGGGTATTCACCGCCTCCTCCTGGAGACTTCTCTTCAGCATCTGGACCAGCCATCACTGGGCTTCCCTCCTGCCTCTGAAATCCTTTCCTGAGCTCCTCTCCAACTGCCTCTTCCTTACATTTTATTTGTTAATGGGTTTCTCCCATGTTCATTTTCTCTGTTCAGTACCCATTTTGCTTCAACTTCAGTTGTTAGCAATATGCCAACAGTGGCCAAATCTTTGCCTGTCCAATCAGCTCAGAGCCTTGCACATCTCTGTAATGATCTGTCCTGTCCCTTTAAGAGACAAGCCACACACACCCCTCCTCTGAGGCAAGCTGATCTTCAGCTTCCAGCCTGAGTCTCTTCCTTTTCCATCTCCCCCTCGAAGAGGTAGCTTCTGCCTCTCCCCACTTCTCTCCTTTCCCCCTTCTGTCTCTCCCTTCTGATTCTCTCTCTCTCTCTTTCTCTTTCTTTGCCTCTCTGCTTTTCTCCTCTTCTTCCTTTCCCCTCCATAACCCACTAAATAAATACCCAGCCTCACTCTTTATGGCATGCCTATCCATCTTTCTCTCACCCACTGTCTGGGACCAGCCGCCTTCGGAGACCTGTGGCATGGTCCCGTGGTGTGCCCATCGGTCTGTTTTCCTTGTGGCCTGCTGCAGCCACTTGGGGAACTGCACCATCCCTGCCCGGGCCTGGCTGCTCTTGGGACCTGCTGTTCGCTGCCTGCTGCCACATGGTCCACTGCCGCCGCTTGGACACCTGCAGCGTTTCTGCTGCTGCAGCTGCCCAGGGAACCGCAGCAATTTTGCTTTTACCATTACAGTCTCCATTTGAGTATGAGACAAGAAGTGTCTGAAGTGTCTACAGTTCTGCACTTCAAACTCCACATTCTCGTCTCAAAAGCTGCCCTTCCTGATTCCAGGCAGGCAAAGTGTCAAGGACCAGCCTCGACAAAATCACCTCTTGCCAGGGTAGGGGCGTGGGAACTGAAGAAGTATAAGTAAAGAATATGAAGACGCATAAAAATAATAAGACAGAGAACATAGAATAATACTGGGAGGGTATTCCAGTGATTTCTGAAATCACCTGTGTTTGTTTTTCCACAGTTTTTATATCCAATGTAAAGGGGGGGAGGTAACAAAAGACTTTATTAACATGATACAAAGGTTAACTCACACAATGCTTTATCACTCTAAGACATCAAATCATTAGCATTCTGTTGTTTAGGCCAGGTAGCTGCTCTACAACAGGAATCCTGAAGGCAGCCACTCTCCAGGTGACCTCATAGTTACAAAAGAAGGAGCAGAAGTACATTTGCATGTCCTGACCACCTGTCAGGTGGCATGGAGATGTCTTAATGTCAAAAGAAACAAGCAATCACATCCTGAGTGGGACGTGCAACTATGCTTGCCAATCTCCAAACTCTCTGACCGGCAGCCAAGGTGGAAATGGGCCTGCATTTATTTTTCAGCCTCCACAGCCAAGGTGTACTGTCAGGTTTTGTGTGTCAGCTTGATACTAGCAGAGAGGAAGTAACCTTAGTTGAGGATATGCCTCCATGAGATCCTGCTGTAAGGCATTTTTCTCAATGATCAATGTGGGGAGGGCCCAGCCCATTGTGGGTGGGGCCATCCTTGGCCTGGTGGTCCCAGGTTCTATAAGAAGGCAGTGTGAGCAAGCCTTGAGAAGCAAGCCAGTAAGCAGCACCCCTCCATGGCCTCTGCATCAGCTCCTGCCTTCAAGATCCTGCCCTATTTGACTTCCTGTCCTGACTTCCTTCAGTGGTGAACAGCAATGTGGAAGTGTAAGACAAACAAACCCCTTCCTCCCCAACTTGCTTTATGGTCCTGATGATTTGTAGCAATAGAAACCCTAACTAAGAAATTGGTACCAGCATAGTGGGGTATTATGGGACAGACTTGACCATGGTTTTGGTAGAATTGTGGAAGGACTTTGGAGCTTTTGGGTTAGAAGAGCTATTGAGTGTTAGGAGCTCTGTGGGATGTTCTGCGGGAGCTTGGAAGATAAGAATGTAGAGAGCAATGCAGAGGATGGAGGCCTGGCTTATGAAGTTTCAGAAGGAAGATAAAGACTCTTATTGGGGTCATTTATTATTTAAGATGCCGTGATTCTGGTGAGCTGGGGCTGAAGAATCAACTGTCATTAGCAAGATCCCAGAACTACTGAAGTGACACTTTGCTTTACTGGGACACTTGATGATGGTCGGCTGGAGCTAAGAAATTAGCAGTGATTAAGAAGAAACCAGCAGCCTGGCGGTGGTGACTCACACCTTTAATCCCAGCACTCAAGAGGCAGAGGTAGGTGGATCTCTGTGAGTTTGAGGCCAGCCTGGTCTACAGAG
>LOJH01057849.1:0-11493 GCA_001685095.1 Ellobius talpinus | reverse complement strand
GACCTCTGGAAGAGCAGCCAGTGCTCTTATCCTCTGAGCCATCTCTCCAGCCCTTGAATGTGGTTTTCACCCCTGGTCGTCTTCCACTTCAGGGCACACTGTGGCCTCTCTCACCTTGAGGTGTCAGCTGGCCAATGATTCTCCCCTCAGAGCCAACACACCTGGTTCTGCTGGGCTTGTTCCATTCATGCTGCCATCTGCTCACAGGGAGAGGCCACAGGGACTCGGCAGTGTGCGGGAGTAGCGTGGCTTCCATTTGCTACTAGCTTCTCTGGAACTAGAGTCTTTCTGTTCTTGTTGCAAGGGCGGGAGTGGGGGCGTTTTGCTCTGGGTTCATCTATAGCATGAAGGAAGCTTGCGTGATTCTCACACAGTATGACTGAAATACTTACATACTCACTGTTGACCTCGAGTATATTATTGGTGCACACCTGTAATGCCCTTCAGGAGACAGAGGTAGTAGGATCAAGAGCTCAAGGGCAGCCTGGGGCACATGAGATCCTGCTTCAAAATGAACGAGGGCTGGCTGGAGGGCTGAGCAATAAGGGTGCTTGCTGACAAAGCCTGACAGGCTGAGATTACCTGAAACCAAACCCAAGACTCATGGGATAGAAGAGAACTGATTTTTCCAACTTGTCCTCTGAGCTCCACATGTATGCTGTGGCATGTACACATCTCCAGACACACAATCATCAGTCAATCAGTAAATAAAGGTAAAAAAATTATACAAATGACAACAAAATCCCTCACTGCCAACAAAGGGAATTAATGATACATCCTGGGCTCTTTGTATCCTACACACACACACACACACACACACACACACACACACACTTCCTGACTCATTTCCTGAGCTCCACTCACTTCCTTCCAGACTTCCTTCTTTTTTCTCCAGCACACGTCCCCTTGGGCTTCCACGAGTCTTCCTAGACTCTGGTAAACAAAGCCATTCTTATGGCCAGGAAAGCACGGCCTGGGTTTGGATGGGATAGAAATTTCCTTACTACATCCACTCCGCTTTTTTTCATCTTTCTCCTTTTTTCCCTGTGGGTCCGTCTCTGCCCTTCTCTTTCTAGACTGTTAAAATCCCCCCCGTCTCTCTCATCTGTGATTGACAGGTACGTAGCTTGCTAGCACCGTCATAACACAGTACCAGATAACTTAAACAACAGAAATTCATTTTCTCACCAGAGAAGCCGGATATCTGAGATTCATGATGGGTTGGTTTCAGTCCCCTCCTCCCAAGCTTCCACCTTTTGACTTTTTGAGACAGGGTGTTGCTATGTCACCCTGGCTATCCTGGAACTCAATGTATAGACCAGGGTGGCTTCAAATCTGTAGCATGATCCACCTGTGTTGGGATTACAGGCATACAGCACCACATCTAGCAGCTAGCTTCTTTTGAGGCCTCTTTCCTTAGCTTGGAGATGCCATTTTCTCTGTGTTCTTTGTGCTTTAATTTCCTCCTCTTTCTCCTGTTCTTCCTTGTTGCCCAGGCTGTCTCTAATTCCTGGGCTCAAGTTATCCTTCTGCCTCAATGTCCCAAGTAGTTAGTACTTAAAGGTATAAGTGCCACGTATGGTAAATTGCTACCATATCCCAGTCTGGACTTGAACTCATAGAAATCCTCCTGCCTTAGCCTTCTGAGCACTAGGATTACAGACCTGAGCTACCATGCCCAAAGGAAATTTCTTCTTATTTTTTTATGTGCATGCATGAGTGCCTGCGTCTACGTACAAGTACCATGTGCGTGGTACCTATGAGACCAGAATGCATCAGATGCCCTGGAATTGGAGTCACCGGTGAGCGGCCTCTTGTGGGTGCTGAGTCTAGAACCTGGGTTCTCTGCAGAAGCAGAAATTGCTCTTAACCAGTGAGCCTTCTCTCCAGCCCCAATCCTCCCCTTCTTATAAGGATTTTAGTCATATCATATCAGGGTTTACTTTGATGACCTCATTTTGTTTTCATGAGCTGTTTTATCACTCTATCTCCAGTGATAGTGACAGTCTGTGACACTGAAAGCTAGGACTTCAACTTATGAACTTAGCAGAGCTGCAAGTCATCCCCTAAGAGGAGGACCTGCCAGCAGCGGTGGTGGAAGGGTCATGGCCTTCTGTGAGGAGGAAAGGGCTGGACACTTTCAAGAGAGGATGCAAGGGCCCGCATCTTGTCAGCAAAAGATTGCTCAGAAGCTCCTGAGACGCTGTCCATCTCAGTGTTCACCTAGTGTTCCCCAAGCACAGGGTCTTGAGCTATAGGGAACCAGATGGAGATAGCTCCTAAAACAGCCAAACATTAGATAAACAAGAAGTTTAATAATAAAAATGAGGAAAAATCACAACACAGTAGGCTGGCAAGAGGCTGCTGTACAGTCTGACGTTGGACATTCTGACTCCTGTGAATTCTGGGAAGTCACAAGATTGGTCCCTCACTCTAGAAATTCTCTTCACTCCATGTCCTGATAGGGTTGGCTTCTGTCTTCCTGATATGATGGCTGCCAAGGCTGGTTCTGAACGCTGTTACCGAGTTAGGAAAGCTGCCTAAACCTGATTTTAACCTGTGGTGAAGATGGCACTCCTTTATAGCCATTTCCTCAGTCCACACCCCATCCCAGCTTTCAAGGTTATCAGACAGATGACTGCCAGTTTTCTGGACATCTAAGAGCTTGGAGAATGACTCCTCAGCAGGAGACAGCCATGGCTCCCAGGGTCTCCTGAAAGTTCTGAGTCCTGTAGACTTCTCTCTCTTGTGCTCAGGAACACAGAAGGTCTGGGTACCGGTGACAAGCAGGGTCCAAGAGCTTGCATAGAATGAACACAAGGGACGTGGACTTCCCTGGCAGCCACTGAAAACCAAGCAAGTTAGGAGGTACTGCTCCTCCTCCGGGGGTGAAGGGCTTTCCTCCTGGCGATGTCCTCCTCTGTGTCACTCTCGCAGTTCCTCTGGGGAGGAGAAGAAGAAACCCAGGGCAGGGCATCACAGGATGATGTGAACAGAGCAACACCCAGCAGCCCAAGTCCATATACTCAAGCAAGGCACTTATAAGCTGGGGGAAGTGGAGGCGATGTCAAAGGGAAGCCCTTAGCGCCATCCAGAGACCTCTGGCAGACAGCAATAGGAGAGTGATTTGAAATGAGGCCAAACTAATTGTATTGAGGCCCCCTCTCGGGAGGCAGGGAAGCAGGTAGGGCATCCATGGGAAAACAGGTGCCAGGCGGAGCCCAATTACAACAGTGAAAATGTCATCTAATGCCATTTGTGCCTGTCAATAGTCAAGGCCACTTGGAAAGGTGGTTTGCGGGGCACTGGGTCTCCTGAGC
The DNA here is from genome assembly GCA_001685095.1 of Ellobius talpinus. Taxonomy (NCBI): domain Eukaryota; kingdom Metazoa; phylum Chordata; class Mammalia; order Rodentia; family Cricetidae; genus Ellobius; species Ellobius talpinus. The sequence continues at coordinate 8,173 of LOJH01057849.1, read as the reverse complement.
TCAGCCTGTGGGGAAGAGGTTGATTTTTTCCGTAAGGTCTTCCAGCCATCACTCCAGACCCTCGGTCTCAACTGGCTTCCACCATGCCTTCAGCAAACTTTACTGCAAAGCCTTTCAAAGGGAATGGCTTCCAAGTTCCACTTTCATGAAAGTACAACCTGGCAGCCCCCCCCACACACACAGCTGAAGCAGAGCTAGAACAACCACCTGGAGGTTACAATGTCTTTGCAGTCGGGTCCCACCAATCTAAGTGTTAAAATCATGATTATTATTGTAAGGGGCTTTGTTTGCTCAGACTATAAGGTTTTATTTTATTTTGTCTGTGTACCTGAGTGAATGTATGTGGACCATATACATGCAGATGCCCATGGAGGCCAGAAGAGGGAGTTAGAGCCCTTGGAATTGGAGATACGGGGGGAGGGAGGGTTGTGAGTCACCACATAGGCACTAGGAACCAAACCTGGGTTTCTGGAATAGCAAAAAGTACTCATAACTTCTGAGTCATCCCTCCAGCTCCAGTTAATCCAATTATTAAAAGAATAATTCAGATTTAAATGAGGTCCCAAAGTGTTTAATTTCTATGCTTCCTAAACAAAAGTCCCCATTATTATCTTTCTAAAGAAATGTTTAAGGAAAGTCCAATAGGAAAAACTATACAACTTGTATATGGGACCCAGCCTTTTCTTCCTGTAGAATAAGTCATTGAGCAAGTGACCCAAATATCTGAGTTAAAAAAAAAGACTACGTTTTTCACTAGGAAAAAGAAAGAAATTTAAATTCTTTACAGCTCACCCTGCAACTATATCAAGACAAGAAGTCCAGGGCTTAGGGTGAAAGGCATGACTGGTGTCCCGTCATACACCCCTCCAGGCAAGCCTCAGCCAGCTGGAAAGCTGAAGTCAAGAAAGCTGAGGCCAAACACCTCCTGGACCATGTCTGAGTAGGACAACAAAAAGAACCAAGCTTTGCTGAATGACAACTTTTTGGTATGAGTCAGAGTCAAACGATACAAAAGTAAGCTGGGCAAAATCGCCTGTGATGAGCAGGGATTCTCAGAGGGAGCAAACTTGGTTCCTCAATTGTCTATGATGCTGGTGACCAGAAGAGGGGCTCAGTGTCAGAAAGCCACACAGGCCCCTGGAGCTACCAATTCTCAAGTCCTGGCAAGAGTAGGAACAAACAGGAGTTCAGCCTGAAGAAAGAGGACCCCTCAGGGCATGTTAGGGTCACGGGGAGTCCAGGAATGAGCTAGCAGCTGGGGTGCAGGCCTCATGCTAAGTGTCTTCAGTTCACACAGGACAACTGCCAGGCAGTCCCTTGCTAAGAGTCACCTTTTTATCATAATGTCTACCTTTCAGACATTCCTGGCTCTCTCCACTCGATGAGGAGGGAGAGGCGATCCCAGGGAGCCCCTCCCAACTGAAACACTAACACTGAGGCCCATTTCAAGAACTAGAGAAGGATTGAAGCAGCGCTAATAATTGCTAACACACACTGAGCACTTACCCACAGGGCCTTAAGGAAAGGGCATCAAGTGAGCCTACTCATTGTCCAACAATGTAGCAGCTATCATTATCCCCATTTTCTAAATGATGACATTTTGGAACTGAGAAATGAAGTAACCTCTTGGAGGCCACACAGCAGGTAAGTGGCAGATCTGAATTCTGGAAGACTAGCTCTAGAAATCATCCCACCCACCCTGATGAGTATATTCCATTATAAAAGGGCCAGGGATGTAGCTCAATGGTATAGAATTTACCTAGCATAGTAAAAGGCCTGGGATTCAAGCCTTAGTACTACAAAAAAAGGAAATAAAAAACAAAAATATATAACAAGAAAACATATTATCAAATGTTATTGATACAGGCAGTCTGAAAAGCAAGTGTAGAGGGTATCTAGCACCCATTCTAAAGAAGAACTGGGGTTGTCAGAAATGAATTTCTTAAGGTGGGGTGGTTTAAAATAGGGTCTCATGTCACCTAGGCTGGCCTGGACCTTCTTGCCTCCACCTCTCAAGTACTTGAATTATAGATGTGCACCTTCATACTTGGCCAGAAATAAATTTTGGATGGTCTAACGGGACTCATTTCCATAGTTCCCAGAAAGCCAGAGGGTGGGGTGGAATGACAGCAGCCATCCCTTAGACATCCCCTAGAAAAGGATGCCTGGCGTTCCCTCAAACACATCCCTCTGCTGGTCACACTGTAGCCTCCAGGGCAGAAGAGGCTGAAAATAGTTAATACCCTCCTCCATCCACTCCCAGAGTCTAGGAGCTGTGCTCAGCAAAGGGCTCTGCACGGACTCACCAGGTCCTCGCTTGTCCTCAAGTGTACCTTCTTCATCAGGGAGCGGGTGAGGTGGTTGCACAAGGAGACGATGCTGAAGGAGAGCTGAGGGAAGGGAGAAGAGAAACGCCAGGTAAAATGTGCGCAGAGATCCGGAGAGAAGCAGGGAGCCCCACTAGGCTCCTGCCCTTCACCCCAAGCCCTGACGCACCTTCCACCGCCTGCGTACATACTGCTTCTTAAAGTTCTCCAGGTTGACCACGGACTCCCTGCGCACCATGGCTTGCTGGTTGTCCACTGGCTGAGAGACAAAACAGTGTGACGGAGTCAACTGAGTTTCAGATGGCAGCTACACACATCCCCAAAGATCCTGGACCACACACTGCCCTCAGCCTGCCTCTGGTACCTCCTTCCCCAGCAAGGTATGCAGTGGGAATGTCAAATGTCACAGGAAGGGTGATGTTACAAATGTCTCACTGCCCAGAAGATCTCCTGGGTGCCCCTGAGCTATTATTACCACAGTGTAGTACATGCATATACGGGGCGGGGGAGTGGAGGGAGAAAGAAACTGAGACAGACAGAGACATAGAGACAGAAACACAGAGACAGACACACACACACATACACACAGAGACCAACAGACAGAGACAAACAGACAGACACACACACAAACAGAGACAGACAGAGACATGGTTGCCATCTCTAAGTGAGAGAAAAGCTGGAAGCAGGAGCCATCAGTATCACTTTGGGGAGAGGATCATTCTATGGCAAGGAGCACTGGACTGACTGGTTTTGGCGAAATGCATGCCTATTGGTAAGTATGGCACTGCTCTAGCACTAAGAAATGGAAGGAAATAGGGGCTTTCGTGGAGGTGCGGTAGGGGGTGGGAGTCAAATGAGGACAGAAGCACAGTTGTCATTCACCATCTGGAAGTTACAACACGGATTACGTCCTTCACTGCAAAGCATGCACCATGACTTCTCTGGGCCTCAGTCACCTCACCTGTAATACTGAGATCCATTTGCCAGGGCTAGTGAGACTGAATGAGCCCATGGATCTGACAATCTTAATCCAGGACTACCCAGCAAGCAGCAATAAACCGACTGCTGCTATTCTCCATTTCCTTTTAAATGCCCCCCATATTAAAATAGTAAATAAGGTTTTCCTAGCTAAAGAGATAGGTTTTGGGGAGTCTGTGGATATCCTAAAATGGTTTGTCAATTTTAAGAGTGTAATTTGTATATGACTGGTCAGAGTAGCCCCATTCTTTTGTTTACTTATTTACCAGCTGGGGGTGGGGCAGGTGTGTATGGAGGTCAGAGGGCAACTTGCAAGAGGCCATCCTCTCCTACCATGTGGGTCTCAGGAAGTAAACTCAGGTCGTCAGGCTTGGCAGCAAGGGCCTTTGACCTGCTGAGCCATCTCTCTGGCTCCAGCACCATTCTTGAGAGTTTGTTTGGAGGTTCTAGCAGTAGGGCAGAGCTACTCATATGTCCTTGACAGGAGAACAGTCCTCTCTACAGGGAGAGCCATCTTTGACCAAGTACCAAGCTTTGGCAGACATGCACATGAAATACTGAGGGAGGAAAGAGACAGCCACCCAGTTGGCCAGATCAACTACAGTGGAGCAGCAGACGCTGCAGCCAGATCACCCTTATGTAGTATTCTTAAGATCCAAGGAAGTGGAAACAACCAAAAGCATATCAGCCGACATATGGATAAACAAAATGTGGCTGAGCTATACAATGTGTTACTAATTAGGAGCGTTAATTATGAAAACAAGTGAAGTACTGAGACATGATAAACATGAATGAAACTTGAAAAGAGGAAAAAGCCAGGCACAAGAGACCAACTATGTGTGATTCCATTTTATGAAACGGCCAGAAGAGGTAAATAATATATAGAGTCACGAACAAGGTTTCTAGCTGGGGCCAGGAGAGATTGTGGAGCGGCTATGAAAGAATGATCCTGGGCCTGGAGAGAAGGCTTAGCAGGTAAGAGTGCATTCTGTTCTTGAAAAGGACCTGACTTTGGTTCTCAGCACCCATGTCCAGCAGCTCACGGCCACCTGTAGCGCCAGCTACCAGGGATCCAATGCCTCAGGTCACCTCAGACACCTGACTCACATGTACCTCCCCCATACACATAATTAAAATAAAATGAAGGGGTGAAGGAATGACTTAGTGGTTAAGAGCACAAACGCTGCTCTTCCAGAGGCCCTGAGTTTGGTTCCCAGCACCCATGTTGAGCAGCTCACAACTGCCTGCGACTCCAGCTTCATGGGGAGCCAATGCCCTCTGTGGGTTCTGGGAATACAATGCAGGTTCTCAAGAAAAGTAGCAACTACCCTTACCTGCTAAGGCACCTCTCCAGCCCTAAGAGTATGTTTTCCTTCTAGGTTAATAAAAATGTTCTGGGACTAGAAAGTGGCAGTGGTTGTACAAGCTTGTAAAAATATTAAGAACCACTGAATCACACAGTTTATGATATATTATTTATGGGAGTAAAGGTTGTGTGTGTCTGTGTCTATGTGTGTGTCCAGGCAAGCAATGGTTCCCAGGACAGTTGATAACTTCCGTGGATTCTCAGAGGACCCTGTGGCCCAGGACAACTGCCCAGGATGATCCCTCGGGCCCACACAGCTGTTTGTTTCTGTTCTGACAGCCTGTGATGCTCTCATATTGAGAGCTGCAGAAGGCAACCCGTAGGCTCTTCAGAGCTGGTCCTACCTAACCACAATCAGAGCACAGCTCCACCCTCATCTCCCCTCATGGCACCAGGTACCATCCACACAGCTTTGGGCTGGCATCTGGCATGAGGTCCATCCCAGGACCACCTCACCCCATGCTCCCAAATATGTCACATGTAACTCAAATGTCTTCCAAGAGATACTGTCGACTCTGACATCACTAGAGCCTCGCGTGGAACCCAATGATGTCAGCTTGGCAGTAGAGGAAGCAACCTGAGGACACTGGGTTTTGCTTGTGTCCTTGTCTATACCTCCAGGATGTTCCTCCTTCCTCCCCAAGTCAATAATGCTCCTGCTTACTGGTTGCATGGTTGCACTGATTCCCTGAGCTCCTGACAAACAGACTGGAATGAAATCCCAGATCCAGGCCAACAAGATGACTCAGTGGGTAAGGGTGCTTGCTGCCAAGCCTGATGACCCAAGTTCAATCCCAGATTTCATGTGACAAAAACATTGTCCTCTGATCTCCACACATGGGCCATGGGGCACTTGTATGCACACATATCACACACACACCCCAAATAAATATAATAAAGAAATCCTAAATCTGAACCTACTCACACCACCAATAAAGTGCCCAGGGCACTTTAATCAGCTATCATAATACCATTGAGAGGTGCAATTCACTCAGCCATGAATGACCTTTGAGCCTAATCCTGGTAGGGTGTATTTGTTTTTCATAAGGAAATTTGAACCCGTAGATCAGTAGACTCAGGAAAAGAAGAGAGTTCTTATGTGCTTACTGATGGGTTTCCTCACCTAGAAGAGAAATGTCTCATTGCCACCCCCTACCCCCACCCCCATAGCTGGAGAGACAACATGCAGGCCAGGGGAATAATACTAAGGACAACTCCACTTCCTACTGGCTTAACAGTGTCACTCACTGAACAGAGAGGCCCAGATGAAATGTCATAGGGACCTACTCCCAGGTTATTAACAGGAGGTGACAATTCCTTCTAGGGCCACTCTATATGCTACACACAACCACATGAGTTCCAAGGAAGAGGCCATCTAAGCTATAAATCTGTCAGGCTGGCCTTTCCTCATTAATGGCAACATGGCTCCTTGGTTGCTAAGAGTCTCTTAAAAGGCTCATGCTGTCATCTCTGCCTGGAAAGTCAGAGACATAAATTCTGCAGTGAGACCTGTCCCCAGAAGTAATGTGGCATTATTCCTCTTGAACAGAGGCTATGTCTGCCTCTTGCTCCTTCCCCTTCAAATAGACAGTGAGTGCCCATCTTCCAGTTATGGACTATCACTGATACCAGGGAGCCTGGGCATTTCTGACCAACCTCCTAGGAAAGTTCAGTGTCGGAGGAAAAAAGGTAAGAAACTAGAAGCTGTAGCTGGAGTCAGATTTTGTTGACACAGATGCAAATGTCTTTGAAACAGCTCAGGGGTGTGTCCTAGGGTCTAAAAACGACATCCACAAAGCAGGGAGAGGAAGCAGCAGCAGGAGCCACCCTCAAGAATGTGAGAAAGGAACTGTGGCGTCCCCTCCAGTGATTTTTCTCTAAATACCAGGCTTTCCACAGGGGCTGCAAATAGACTGCAGCTCTTCAAGTCTCCATCTGTGCCATCCTGGCAGTCCCACACGCCGCCACAGAAAGGCAGGGACAGCCACTTTGGGTCTGGTAGACCTCCCTTCTCTCAGTTAAGTCTCCCTCCTGGAGACACCTCTTCTTCTCCCTCCCTTTGCTGGCTGGAGCTTGGACCCTGTTGGCTGGGGCTCAGGCCCTGCTGGCAAACACTTATTTCCCCAGGAAGGTGTAAATGAAAAATTTGTGGGTGTCTCTGCCTCCTCCTGCCTGGGCAGGGTGAGCAGAAAGGCTAGGTACCCCAGAGCTGGCCCTGCAGTGGTCAACCAATGGGAGGAGGTGAAAATGTTCCTTTCTGTGCTTGCCCTAGCCTCATTTTCCTGTGAGGTTTTAGCACAGATACAGACATTATTTTAATCCTCTTGACCAGACTTTGTTTGCTGAGCAACTTTTGTCTCTAAGAAAAAACTTTTCAAAATTTTCCTTCCTGTGCCCACAAGAGAATTTAAAGGTATCACATAAATGCCATGTGTGAGCTGTGCTTGCATCCTGATGCAAACAAACCAACTGAATGCAGCAGAAACCCTTGTTGTGTGAGGATGGTGTAAATTCATGGAGAGACAGAGCCATGATGATGACATGATAATTATATGAAAAAGACAACTCAGTCAGTAAAGTCTTGCCTCACAAGCATGAGGATTTGAGTTCAACCCCTGCCCCCCCGCCAGAACCCACATAATTCTGGGCACAGTGGCCAAGTGCTTGTAACTCTATTAACAGAGAGACAGGAGAAGACAGGTGGATTCCCGGAAGCCCAGAGGCCAGTCAGCCCGGCCTTCTTGGTGAGTTTCCAGGAGAATGAGAGACTTTGTCTCAAACAAAAAGTGGAAGGCATCTGAGGAAGGTCCTGATAGGCTTGGTGGCACATACCTATAACCACAGCGCTTGGTAGGCTGAGGCAGGAGGATTGTGAATTTGAGACCAGGCTGGATTATACAGCAAGGTGTCTCAAAAGGGGGAAGGGAGACTTATGAGTTGAATACCTTTAAAGTTTGCTTTAAAGTACTTGAAATACTTCCAAAGAAGCTAGAGGAGGAGAATTAAAGAAGTTAGAGTAGGGAATTGAAATGAAGCGGCTGCCCCATTCTGTTCCTCCAGACTTCTGTGTCAGTTTTGAGAACGTTCCCTTTATAAAGTTACAGACAAAAACCCCTGAACCTCTGTAACCTCCCCTTTCCAACTTTGACTCAACAATTCCAAGCTCCTGATCCAGTCTGCACTCAACCCTCCAGATTCTGCCCAGAACCTTCTTCCTACCGACACGGGAGGAGGCAGGTGTCTCCATGATGGGGCAGCTACCCAAGATCTCTGAAGCCTTCTGTTGTCCTTCCTGCCCTGCCTGAGCCAGAACTCATCTCTGCTGTGTCTGATACCTCTACCTCAGCAGTTCTCATCCTGTGAATCGTAACCCCTTTTGGGGTCAAACGAACCCTTCATAGGGGTTGCCTAAAACAATCAGAAAGCACAGATATTTACATTATGATTGATAACTGATGGAGGAGGGTTATCTGTCTATGTGTTACTTTCATTGGTTAATAAA
>LOJH01057843.1:0-11494 GCA_001685095.1 Ellobius talpinus | reverse complement strand
CACTCCCTAAGTCTCTAAGAGATGCCTTTGTACTCAGCCGCTGTCTTTTCATGAAGAAGCCTCCCTTATGCTGGGTGGTGAGAGCGAAAGAACATATAGGTCTGTGCCTCAGTGGAGCATCTAGCTCAGAAGACAAGCAGCTGCCACACGAGTTAGAATAATTAATGACACAACGGCCAGGTGTGCAGGAACAAACCTGACCAGGGAAGGGGCCAGTGGGATCAGACCTAATGTGTGTCTTGCTTGAGCAGCACTTTCCCCTTTGTGCTTTGTGGAAAGAAAGGGCGTTTAGTCAAAGCTCTTTCCCTCCTGACTCAGAACTGTGGAAGTCATCCTAAACCTGCCATGTGTAGGACAATTGTCCTCTCTCTGCAGAAATTTAGAGAATGTAGCGAGTACTGTAACCTCATTTGCTTTATGTGGACAGAAGTGCTAGGCTACTCCCAAATTAATGTGCAGCTCTTTCGCACTGCTCACAACTCTCTTCTTCCTACCGTTCCACTACAGTTTTATTGCTTACCCCACTAACTGCTTTCCCTCCAAATCCTTGAAACTATATAGGATACAGAACTGTTAGAATACACTGCTTTTCTTTTCTGCGCTGTTTTATTTTGAGCCTTATTCCAAGTTAGAGAGTAAAGGCTGAAGGCCCTGTGAAAGGCACTGAGGCAGAGAGAGCTAACACTGAGATAGAGAAGGCTGACGTAGATTCTCCAGGAGCAAGTTTGGTGATCCAGTTTCTCCATCATTCTCCATCTCTGCTGCTTTTCTGTCTCTGACTACAGTGATACCTTCCCTGGGAGGTCATAGATCAGGCAGCCGTTGACAGGATGCCAGGGAACGTTCATTCTACATCTTTGTTCCATTCCCACAGTTTTGTGGCGTTGTGAAGGAGGAAAATCCTAAAGCAGGTAACAATGCTACAGTACACAACTCAAAATATAAATGCTCAATGATTGGTACTTTATTTTGCTACTTTTTTACTTATTTGAGCAAATACAATGTATTTCTAGATGTTTTCCTGTGCTCACTCTTCAGTGCTTACTTCCTCAGTATCCTCCCCACCTTGTTCTTTCACCATAAACCTTCCGTTCATGACCATTTTCAGACTCCAAACACCCAAGGTTGGAGAGAAAGGGACCTCCTGCCTACTCACTATTGTGTAATTGTCATGAGAGTCTCAGGCATTGAAGAATTAGCTAAATCAGGAAAATGCACTTTCAAATGACATTTGTGTGCACCCCATAAGGAAAGTGTGTCATTGAAAACAGCCAAGCAAGCTTCCTCAGGAAGCTGATGCCTGGGCCACTGGGAAATGGTTCTGGGTGGAATCTCATGGTCTAACACATTAACACTCTAGCCTTCCAGTAAATGAAGATAAATTAAATTAATTTGAATGGCAAATCTGGAATTTGACCTTGAACTCCCATGTTTCTCCTTTTAAGTGTCATTACTGTAATATATTCAGGTACACACACACATGCACACACGCACGCACACGCACACACACACACACAGTTAAGAGGTTGTGCCTAGATGAGAAAAGGACTCACTCACTATGTTTTTTTTTCATTGCTACCAAGCATGGCTGTCTTCAAGATTATGTTTATATTATGTTGATAATAAGTATACTTATCCTTTTTGTCTTTGATATTTCTTGTTGAGAATTTTTTAACATAAATTTTTATTGATTCTTTGGGAATTTCACATCATGCTTTTTTAACATAAATTTTTATTGGTTCTTTGGGAATTTCACATCATGCACTCCAACCCCACTCATTTCCCAGTCCCTCTGTGTCTGCCCTTCACCCTTGTAGCATCCCCCACCAAGAAAAACTTAAAAACAAACAATAAAAATAAAATATAAAAATATAAGTAAGAATATTGATTTAAAAACAACAAAAATCTCAAAAACAAACAAAAATAACAACAAAAAAGCAAACAAGCAAACCCAAAAAAGCACTTTGCCCTCCTCTGCATCGGTTCCTCATTCTCAGTGGCACTGGGAGCTGCTGCGTGCCGTCCGTAGACCCTCCTGTCCACAGAGCTTTAGCTGCAAATGTTCATTGTGTGATGTTTTAAAGGGCGGATTTAAGCATTCAGACTGGCAAAGCGTCAGCATTTATAAGCTAAAGTTTTGGAAGATAAACATGGTTAAAGACCCTTGTGATTTTAAGTGTTGTCTATTTTGCCTACCCTATGCCAGTGCCATTTGCTTTACCTTGCATCTTATTCAAACTGGCTCCTGTCACCTGCTCAGCCTGCAGCAAGAGTTCATTGTGTCAGAGCAGAGGTCTATTAATGCAAGACAACCCATCTGGAATTCCTAATGTAAACAAGCATCTTCAGGGATACTTAATACTTACTGCGCTTGTCAGAGTATCATTCTAACAGTTCATATCCGTACTGTTTCTGAGTGCAATATATAGTTGTTGTCAAGGAACTCATCATGGCATATGTATGTCACAATGTGCACCTATTATCAAATAGCCTTCTAATAAAAAATAAATAAATAAATAAATAAATAAATCACTCTCTTTAAAAAGTGAATGTGATTTCTCCCACATTTCTGGTCTGAAATGCTGCCACAGTTTTTCTCATGCTGAAGAGAGGAAAGAAGGCAATGATGGTGGCAAGCTTTGGTTTCGACAGCAGCTCCTAACATGGCTTCTTAGCTCCAAACCCAGTGCTGCCTTGGTGGCTCCATTTTCTTATTCTAATATGATTTGTTTCCCTAATATTTTCTTAGGTGCAGAGAGAGCTAGCGGCTGTTATTGCGATGAAAGCAAGAAAGTCCGGTGAGTAATCCTTCGTGGGCTGGGGGGTGACTGCAACCCTGGGGCTAGTGCGCACTGGGGGCACTTCAGGATGCCTGCTACAGAATGCATAAAAACCGTATCTTGAAGCATTTATATTCCAGCCTAAATAGCTAGCATAGGTGTTCTGGAAAACACTTCAAAGTAAAATTTTACTCCTTTCCCCTAATTTATTTCCAATTCTGAGGAAAAGTGAAAAACTTTTATAGTCCACTGGAACCAGGAAAGACATCAAAGTCCATTGTGAAAGCAATTAAATTACTTTACATTATGTAATATGATGACAGGTAGCACCAAATACTATAATGCTATAGTGCTTTGGAGACAGGGTCTGACTGTGTAGCCCTGGGTACCCTGGAATTCTCTCTGTAGACCAGGCTGATCTCAAACTGCCTGCTTCTTGGTGTACTTAAGACAACATTTTTTTTTAAATTTTAGAATGACTTGTCTAAAAATAATTTATTCAATGATATTTCATAGCAAACATTTTTCACAGGACTGGTTATATAGATATGTCCTCATATTTGTAAGCTATAATCTGAAGAAATAATATGCAGAAAGCAAAAGGAGGCTTCCAAATATATGCTGGGGAACAAACCATTTTCTGCTAAAATCCACTATAAAATGGAGGCTTAGTGAAATGAGAAACGCTTGCTTAGAGCCTTAGGGTTTCTCTTGCTGTGAAAAGACAGCATGGCCACGGCAACTCCTATATACAGTTTCAGAGGTTTAGTTTGCTACTGTCATGGTGGGGAGCATGAGAGCTGGGAGTATGGTGGCTTGCAGGCAGACGTGGTGCTGGAGAATTCTACGTCCTGATCCAAAGGCAACAGGGACACACTTCCTCCAACAGGGCCACTTCTATTCCAAATAGACCACACCTCCCGGTAGTGCCACTTCCTGTGGGGGCCGTTTTCTTTCAAAGCACACTTAGAGAGGGGAAATGTTCGGAGGGTGGAGGAACTCGGCAAAGGCTTGACTTGGATGTGGTGACTGGAAGGTGAGTTTTCAGCCAGAAAGACGACGATAGTGAAAGTGAAGATAAACTTGAAGAATAACCAGAGAGAAAATGGGTTAGCATAAACTGAATGTTCATGTGTTTCTTTCTCTAAAGCACCCTTAAAAGTGTCTTACTTTCCAATTCCTATTTCAATCAAATACATTTTAGTATGGGTACATTTATTATATCCATGTAGCTTTGGTGACCTTGCTGATTAAAGAAAGGCACAGAGACCAGATGCTATGAAAGTGTTAGAAGGCTGCAGAGAGTGTCATGAGGGCGATATGAGCAGAGCTCACTGGCAAACAGCATTAGACAGTGGATATTTGCAGAGGAAGAAGCCAAGCTACAGAAAGGACACAGTTGAATGACTTTAAGAGGGTCAGAAGTAAAGTGACCTCATTGATCTTGATCCTGCTGGCAGTAAAGAAGCCAAACTTGAAGTCTGTGTGAGTTGTGGTCGCTGCTGCATCTTTGAGTGTGGAATTTGGCCTTTTAAAGTTTCAGTGTAAGTTTGAGAAGGCAAGCAGAGTGACCGTTGCCAGAGAAAGAGCAAGAAGGTACAGAGGAGGTGGAGCATGCGGGCTGGTGTGTGCCTGCTGTGTTCTAGAGATGCAAGGGGGGCTGGAGGTGCGTGAGCAAGGTAGAGGTATGGATCGTGAAGCAGAACCTGGACATGCACTTACAGAAGACTTGTGGGAAGTTAGGTGGGTTGCACCTGACCATCATAGGAGGTTAGACTGCCTCCCTTCCTAGATTTGTGGAGGTTGGAATCTGAGCACAACTTCAGAAGTGATCCCTCACACACACAAGAATAGGGACATAAGTTCACAGTTTTCAGGAAAGTGCTTTTTTTTGTCATTGTTTGTTCGTTGGTACAGACATGATCTTACTATATAATCCTGACTGTCCTGGAATTCTCTGTGTAGACCAAATGCTCTCAGACTCACAGAGATCTACTTGCCTCTGCCTCCCAAATCCAGGATTAAAGCCACACCATCTGGCTAGGAGAGCATTTTCCGGAGTATTCTGTCATCCGCAGTTCCTTGTCCCTGTCACCGCAGGCTGGAGATTCAGCCACAGGATGTCAGCAGGGATGAAGAGAGGAGGGTGTGCATTGATTGCTTTCTCTTTCTCCTCTTTGTAAGGAGTCTCATGTATCCTAAACTGGCCTTGAAATCACTATGTCACTAATGACGGCCAAACCCAGGCTTTGTGTATGCTAGGCAAGCTTCTCTATCAATTGAACTACATCTACAGACCTTGTATTACTTTCTTTAAGGGTAAGAAAGTAGAGACTGTCTGCTGGGGAGATGGTTTAGTTGGTAAAGTGCTTTGCAAACACGGAGCTGAGTTCAGATCCCCAATAACCACTTAAAAGCTGGGCTTGGTAGCTTGTGCCTGTAATCTCAGCGGGGGGAGGCAGAGATACACAGATGACTGGAGCTCATCGGGCTGTTGTTCTAGCAGAGTCATGGAGCTCCAGATTCAGCAAGAGACTCTGTTTCAATAAGTCAGGAGGGGGACAATTGAAGAGGACACCAGACTTTGACCTGAAGCCTATACACATGTATGTACATTCCCACATGGACATGTTCATGTCACACATACACAAACACACACACGCACACAGAAAAAGAAAAGGTAAAACTAGTCCTTAAATTCTTATCATGGAATTATAAAGTAAAATATTCAGTGAAATATATACAATGGTATATATTACTTTTTTTCTCATAATAAAATTAGTTTTATATTTCTTGCTATTAGAGCATGCTCATTGAAGGAAATTTTATTATACATTCATGTTTGAAGAAGAAATTCAAAATTGTAAACCAAGCCTGTGCCTTCATTTCCTGGCCACCCAGACCCGAATAATCACACAGAAACTGAATTAATTACAACACTGTTTGGCCAATGTCTCAGGCTTATTATTTAACTAGCTCTTACATCTTAAATTAACCCATTTCTATTAATATGTGTTATCACCCCAAGGCCATGGCTTACTGGTGCAGCATGTTATTCCTTCAGCAGCTACATGGTATCTCCTTGATTCCACCTACTCCCTCTGTCTATTTCTGTTTGGATTTCCCTCCTGACTTTACTCTGCTAAGCCATTGGCTAAAACAGCTTTATTCATCAACCACTAAAAGCAGCACATATACATCGGACATTCCACATCAAAAAAATCTTCTCTCCTCTCACCAGCATCAATATTAATCTTTTTTGTATATATTTCTAGATGTTGTCCTACTAACATGTAAATATTGCTACATATTAATAAGATGTTGAGATAATTATAGATTCATACATTTCTAATAAACTATGGGCTTATCCAAGCACTTTTTAAAAATAGATTTATTTATCTTTGAGAATTTCTACATGTATGTGTGTGTTTTGATCAGATCTAGTCCTCCACCCTCAACCTTATGCTCTGCTCTCTGAATTAGCATAGTTTAGCCATTTGCCAACTAAAAACTATCTCAGCTACCTTCAAGGTTGCAAAGTTGTAGATGATGCTGCTTGAACATTGCTGCAGGTTTGTGTTTAAGTTTTCACTCATTTTAGTTGAACACTAAAAGGTTTGTTTGCTGGGTCTTGGATCATGTTTAATTCCACATGGTCTTCTGCAGTTCCTGCATCCACAGTGGGAGTTTCCGTTGCCTTGGTCTTCAACTAGCTTGACACTGCTTTAGATGTGGACCCTTCTAATGCTGTGCATTATCTCTACCTTTTCTTTGCCTTTCCTCCTTTGTTGTCTTTTGCAATTTTCTAATGCTTGCCAATGGCAAGCATCTTTTTTTGAGCGTGTTGCCAGCTATATAACTTCTTCAGTGTGATGATCAGTCAGCTTTTCGCCTGTTTTCTAATTGGCTTGTTCCTTTCCTCACTGTTGAACTTGAAGAAAGAGTCACAATCAAGTATGTCATGTGCAAATATTTTCTCCCATTCTATGGCTTGATTTTTCAGTTTTTTGATGGTTCCTTGTATTTTAATACACTTTGCCAATTATTTCTCCCCTGAGTCATCCTTCCATGCTGTATCTAAAAATGACTATCAAGCCAAAGCCATTTAGATTTTCTCAGGGTGCCAGCTGGCGGTTCTATAGTTTTATGTTTTTTCTTTGGGGTTGTGTTCCGTTTTGAGTTCTTTTTTGTGATGGGCATAAATAAGGTCTAGATTTCACTTTTCAGGTGACTATCCTGTTGTCTTAGCACTGTTTGTTAAGAAAACTTCCTACATTAACTCTCCTTTGTCTAAGATTTTTGCCTGTATTTATGTGGGTCTGTTTTGGGTTCCATCCTGCTCCACTGACCTGGGAGTCTGTTCTTTCATTCATTAAGTACCACACTGTTTTGAGTACGGTAGCTCTGTAGTAAATCTTGAGATTGAAAGTATCAGCCTTCCAACTTTGTTCTTTTTCTTCAGTACTGTGTTGCCTCTTCTTGGCTCTCTCCATGCAAAATTCCACGTTATCTGATCAGCTTTCATGTTGTGTATCTCTTCTGGCTGACAGTTTTTTTTTCTGTGAGGGTTCTATGCCTCCCCCAAGTGTTAACTGAAATGAATGATCTGTGGTGACTGTTTTGTCTCTGCTGTTCCAGTTGTGCCACTTTATGTCATTAGTCATGGTTCACTGATATGAAAGTGATCAATGGCCATGAGAATTGAGCAATACTGCTTCTGTTTTTTCCCCTGGCTTTATTGAAATATGCTTTCTGATTAGAAAACTAATATGAATAAAGAAGATTGTTCCAGAGAAAAAGGAAGATAATTCAGTTATAGGCCCCAACCACCACAAATTTGGGAAGCAATCAGGGATAAAAGTAACCAACAAGTTGTATGTTGTTATTGTCACGAATCCTGTTGTCTGACTTGATGCTGAGAGTGGATGGAAAGCAGCAGCAGTGAAGCACAGAGAGCTGCAACCTCACTGTGTTGCTTCACTCTTTACCGACTTCTCAGCAGGCATTCTGCTCTATGCAGATGCTCGGTAAGGCGTGAGGGGAGTGAGCAAGAGCAAGGACACATTGTCCCTTTCTGTGTTTAAACCATTGCCTATATTTCATAAGTATAACATATTAGTGAATGCACATCTGATAAAGGCAAAGTTATTATTTTGGAGGTAAGAGGTGTTATATAGAGTAATAGCTGCAGAAACTTTCTCTGTGAGATTCTTGGTTTTTAGTTGTTGTTTGTTTTTAAAGTTATGTTGCATTTTTATTGTTAAAGGAAAAAGAGAAGAAGGTGGCCTATATCTAATACAAAAACAGTATGAAAAGGGAAGTTGGCACATCTGGGGCTGGACAGCAAGAGCTGATTACCCTAGTAGCTTGTGTCTTGCAGTAAGACTACTAATTAGGACTCAGGTGTCGTGGTAGATTTAGGTCCAACCGCAAAGGATCTTTAACATGAGCATGAGTAAGGGAAAGGGTTTCAGTTGCACCTCACCATGGAAACATAAATAAAAGGAACTGCCAATCAATATAGGTTCCATAAATGATTCACGGCTATAGTTAGTAAAAGAATCTATTTTTTTTTGTCAGTTTTGAAGAGGCTATTAGGATCTACCTTTAAGCAGGTTTCTCCTCTAACAGCTTACTGTAGTGGGTGTTAAGATACTGTAAGCTTTGTAAGATTTACAAAATTAACAGATTTTCTTGCACTTCTTTCTTCTCATTGGATGACTTGTTCTAGTGCTAACAGAGGTTGGTTAGTGGTTTAATGAAATGGTTTCTTCCATTTTCTAGGAACTCCGTGGCCAGGGCCAGTTGGTTCTCATCCTTAAAAATGTGCATTTAGTTAGCTTCTATTTATGAAGAATCAAAAAGGCTATATTAAGTAAACCTCTTTGGCAGAGTTTATCTGTCACTCTACCTGCTTAGCCTGTAGGCAGGCTGTGCGGTCAGAGCACTGTGCACCCACTGCAGGGTGTCTGTGCAATCAGAGCACTGTACATCCACTGCAGGCCATCTGCACAGTCAAAGCACTGTGCACCCACTGCAGGCCGTCTGTGCAGTCAGCACTGTGCATCCACTGCAGACCATCTGTGCAGTCAGCACTGTGTACCCATTGCAGGCCGTCTGTGCAGTCAGCACTGTGCATCCACTGCAGACCATCTGTGCAGTCAGCACTGTGCACATAATGTATGCTGGCTGTGCAGTCAGAGCACTGTGAACCCATTGCATGCTGGCTGTTTAGTCAGCAATGTGCATCTACTGCAGCCATCTGTGCAGTCAGCACTGTGCATCTACGGCATGTTGGCTGTGCAGTCAGCACCGTGCATGCACTGCAGGCTGCTGTGCAGTCAGAGCACTGTGCACCCATTGCAGACTGACTGGGCAGTCAGCACTGTGGACCCAGGCAGCCCTCCTTTTACTGTCTGGATCTCAGGACTCAGAGTCAGGGTCAGGCCTGAAGGAAGTCCCATAGGTAGTCTGCAGGTGACATGCAGCCTTGAGTTCTCCCAACTTGAGATTTGGCACATCAGTTAAACTACACTCTTGGCTAGAAAGCTTCAGCATTGTGAGAATAAAGCTGCAGTTTGTGAAAAGATTCCAACTAAACACTTTTATTCCTGGGACTGGAAAAGAATAAAGTGGATGCTCATAAGCTGCGCCAATCGTGGACAGTCAGTGAGGATGTACGTTTTATTAGTTCTTTGAGTCAAGTCAATAAAATGGCTTAGCTCATTTTTTGTTTTTTTTTCTTTTTTAGTTTTAGCTTTTAGAAAACATTTTTAAATGGGTCAGGAACAGGAGAAGGAAGTCAATGTTTTACATTTGCTAAATTGTTTCTTCTAGCCTTTTTTTAAAAAATCATCTCTGAACCCCATGTATAAAGAATATCTTCTGCCATCTTAGAGCCCTGTATTCCAGTTTAAATGGATATTTCTGATTCATAAGGGTTTTGGTGATCTGGTTGCTGTTATTTGCCCTGAGGTTGACCCGATGAGCCCATTCAGCAGTGTGAGCAGTTTTAATCACACGGACAGTCTGTGTAAAGGTTCAGCGTTGCGGGCCTACTGTTAGCTGCAAGTACTAGTAAGGCAATTTAGGAAAATGTAATCAGTATTTCTTCCCCCTCACATGTATGTGTCATGGAAAAGCCTCCTGCTGGCGTCATGCTTTTGTGAGGGCTTGAGGTCTCACATAGAAGAGAGCTCAGTGTCTGCTGGAGGACCACAGAGCGAGGATAAGAGATTTGTACTGCTTTGTTGATGATATTCTTCTTCACACAGCACTGTATTTGATTTAATTCCTATTTAAAGATGGAGTTCATATTTAGAAGACTGTGTGACAAAATGGATTTTAGAGTAGATTTTAATAAATTGAGAGCCAGCACAAAAGTTTTATCAACAAGAAGTTTCATATAACTTCCTGTATCTTTCTGATATGATGTGGCAATATTTTGTTGGAAAATGATCTTAAGACAAAACTGTATCCTAATTTTCTCTTGAACAGCTGTTTCCCCACTAAGGGATCTAGTGAAGAATGAATGAATTCTTGGGTAGCTCTGTAAGTGGGAAGAGATCAAAGACAGGACTCGATGCTATCACTCTTAGCTGTCATTTCCCTCATCATTTAGAGCCCTCAACTCTACATGATACAAGAGGGATTTGTAGCTTTGATGAATTAAGAATTTCAGAACTAGGCCAGGCATTCTGGCTCACACCTTTAATCTCAGCACTCAGGAGGCAGAGGCAGGCAGATCTCTATGAGTTTGAGACCAGCCTGGNCACACACACACACACACACACACACACACACACACACACACACACACAGAATTTCAGAACTAGCTACTGTGAAGCAGAACTGAGATTTTATTAAAGATATTTTAGTACAAAAGTGCTCATGGAAAGACTAAGGACACACCAAGCATATGGTATGGCCTTTAAAGAGGACCAGTGTTTCAAGTGTCCACTGGTGATTGTGTGCAGGATTTTGGAAGCTTTCTGGAATTTCATTGTTCAACCAGTTTTGGGGGACCTTCCCCTTTATATGCTCCCCTATTTGATGATTGATAGACAGAAGTGCCTTTAATGAGATTGCAATCTGCTGAGATAAAATGTCAGCATGTAACATTGGAGTCACCAGAGTTGTATGGGACATTTAGTACATGCTCTCATTGTTATTGGGATTTCTAGAAAATTGTAGATTTACACCTGAGAAGGGAGAAAAGGCTTTAAGCAGTTTTTAGTTTTGCTGAAAATGTTCTTGCTGCTGAGGAGTGGCTTCAGCCAGACTCCGGGGTGATAGGCTCCTTTTCTGTCCATGTCCTCATAATTGTTCCTTCTTTCTATCCTGTTTCAAGTATATGAAGTCTGTTGACTATATTTTAAGTATTCAAAAGATTATGCCCTTTTTAGTGCTATTTCAACCATTTCAGTCTTCCCAAGACTACCACAGTTCTTCTCAGAGAGGTAGGTACCTCTGTCCTCTCTTTACACATGGCTTCCTTCTTCCCTCCACTCCATTGCCCTTCTCTTCCCCTCCCCTACCTTTCTAAATGTTGTGCTTGCCAGAGTCTATCAGTCTGACCTGTGGGTGGACCGGCCTTTTCTAATTGCCTTGTGTAACATGATCAGGGCCTGCTTGTTGGGGTTTCTGTCCTGCCTCGTACTCCACAGCTAGCAAGCCCCAAAGAAAATCACACAGAGATCTCTATAAGTTATAAA
>LOJH01057840.1:0-11494 GCA_001685095.1 Ellobius talpinus | reverse complement strand
TAAGCTGTTCATATAAATATCCTTCAATAGTCACAAAGTTATTACATCAAAAATGATCAGTTTATACTTTATGTACTATATATCACTTACAGGAAAATATTTTTGTAAATTTTCCTATTCAGCTTGGTTATTTCCATTGTGTCATACTCTACTATAAAATCTCCAATAATTATTTTGTAGACTTTATGAATAATTTTCCACAATTATTTCACAGTGATTAGTTTGGATATATTCCTCAGTTTCTCTGTTTCAACAGCATTCTTTCTGGGTTAGGGAATATAGAAATGTTAGAATAAAATGTTAGATTATCACATCTATATTTAAATGAAAAAGGAGGTACTCATTAGAAATATTTTACATTGCTATGAATTTGTGTTTATTGTTTTAAATTCAAAGTTATTTTTGGCAACATTGTATATTGGTTTCTATTCTTGAGTGGGTTATTTTACCTATGCAGCTCATTGAAAACTGTAACATAATGTGCAACACATTAAAGCTACTATTACAAGCTCTTTATTGTTGGAAGAGAGAGTCACTTGATGGTCCCAGGCCACCTAGCCCAGAAATAATCACTCAGAAACTGTATTAATTAAATCACTGCTTGTCCCATTAGCTCTAGCTTCTTATTGCATAACTCTTACATATCAATTTAATCCATTTCCATTAATCTGTGCATCACGCCGAGGTCGTGGCCTACCAGCAAAGTTTCAGCTGTCTGTGGTGGCAGCTCCATGGCTTCTCTCTGACTCCACCTCCTTCTCCCAGCATTCAGTTTAGTTTTCTCCACTTACCTCTATTTCCCTGTGCAAGCCCAACACCATTTTGTTAATAACCAATGGTATTCACAGAATGCAGAGGGGAATCCCACATCAGTTAGTATCACTAACAAATGCAGGTAGTAGTTAACCACGTCTAACAATAAAAAAAATTGTCATCTTAGGTATGTTTCTAGGTAAATAAGAGATGAATTTTGGTAGATAGGTTATCTTCAAACAAATTAGAGATCTAAAGGATATAGTATGTAAGATATTTTAATAACACAGGACTTTTCATGACCTGTGTTAAATACCAGCTCCTGGAAGCAACAAACTACTACAGAGAAGCTGGTGGGCATCAAGGAATCTCCATATGGAGTTGGGTTTTAATGTGGCAAAATTAGACACCAGGCAAGAAACAGCCTTTACCTCAACTGCAGGCAGTATACTGTTCGCATTAGACAAGCAGGACACAAAAATAGTGGTCTGCTGGAACTTGGCAAGGTGAAAGAGACCTGTTCTTCAATATTTTGCCTTATGCAAATGTATTGAGATATTTTGGGCTTGTATGCTAAAAACAGATGCCTCAATGCTGCCGAGGAACCTTAGGTGACTGTCCATGCTGTCTTCATTCTCCTCCAATTCTATAGTTTTAAATTTTCTTGCACTTGCTGTTTACTTAGGTAATATTTTCTTCTGCTCATATCTCTGAAAGGTTTGAAGACTGGATAATTACAGTTTTTCACATTTCCTTGCTATCAAATTATAATAAACCCATAAAAGAGATGGAATGTTTAAAAAGCTTGAGATATATATATATAAAAGGCTAACATAATTAACTGAGAAAATGATTTAAATACTGAAAATATATTTTTATGTTGGTAATACAAGCTATTATAGAAAGTAATTTTTGTACAAACTTTGAAAACAACAAGATAGGGTGAATGATAGAATAAAATATCCAAAGTTGTCAAACACTCTTGGAATAGTTATGAATGTAAGTCCTGACATTGCCAATACCTATGGACTCTGACTCATATACATGTAAGGAGCACTCTGCCTTGTATAAATCAATGTACACTCGATTATTGGTTACATCCAGGGACAAAAGAGACCTTGAATATAGACAGAACCACACTGAAAAAACCAACACTGTTGGTACTTCCATAAGCATTAGTGGCCTCTGATGAAAGGAATCTGTACATTCAAATAGAGCATCAAATGAGAATCAACAAGGAGAACGACCTCAATTCTAACAGTGGAGGCAAATTCTTTGGTAATCTTGGAGAACTCATTGATAGCTGTTGATTCTTATCTCCCTTCAACTTAAATGTGTTTTGTAGCACTACCAGCAAAACCGAAAATGGATAGGAGGATAGCACTTTCATTTTCTCCTGACGATGGGTCCTATGTGAAAGGCAAAACAACAACAACAACAACAACAACAACAACAACAACAAAAACAGCCCATGATAACTATAAGAGATGATATATTTGCTGTTTGGGTCTACATCTTGGCTATCAACATGAAACCCACTATTTCTGTCTGTAGATTTCTGGTTTTGAATCTGGAATGCTCAGTGAAGTTTGTGTTGACATTTTCTAAAAGGTCATGTCATATTTTACAAATGCAATGTTTAAGTACATGAATTATAGAATTCAAATATATATATATTCTACGATATATTTTTTCTTGAATTTTTCTGAAATAAGATGTGTATTTCTTAAAAGAAATCTTACTTCTAACCCCAGTTCTGGACATACACAAATTGCATATTTTGTGTAACAACCTCATGTTAATTTAGCAATAATTTGAGGTTTTTATTTAGAAAAAACTTACAATATATTTATAACCTCTACAATTTAACTTTGTTTGTATGTCTTTATTAGGCTATCACTTGTGTGCATGCATTTGACACAGATTGAAGTTTATAGTCTCAATTAATACTTATGAAATGTTTTTCAGTGTTATTATATGAATATTAAAATTTTGCTAAGATTCACCGCACTGCCTTTGCTAGATTTTCTCTGCATTCACCAAAATCAGTAGTCCATCCTTAGGTCATATACCTCTTCTCTCTTTTCAGTGACATCTGACTTTAGGGAAAGCACATGAATATGTTTGGGAATGGGGAGTTTGTTATACTGACACAAGGGCATCCTCTCATATCTAGCATACATGAGAAAATATATATTTCATCTTTTATCATCTCTTTAAATAATATAAGCCATTATAATAATATTTTGACTTCATAATGTTTCCTCAGAATACAGTAGAACATTGTCTGGTTTTTATAGTGAGACAATTATGTATGTAAACTCACTCAATGGGAACTCAATAATACAAAAGTGCTTGGATATACATCAAGTACAAGTTGAATACATTAGTATAATTGCATACCAGAACCATGAAGTTTGCCACATGTGGCATGAAAACTGGCCAGTAAGTCTCAGAGCCCCCAAGTTCACTAGATATGTTTCATGTCCTTGGAATGCATGATAATGTTATTACACCAGTTTTTTGATATGTGCATTCTAGAGGTAGATCCAGCTGTTGATATTTCAAACTACCAGATTATTTCAAATTATTATTGTGGACAGAGCCCTCTATATTTCTGTGAATTTTATGAACATAAAGGATAAAATAAATGAGGGATATCATTTAGAATAGACACAGAAGTTTCCTTTATGTAACAAATTATTCTACTACTTCCTTGTCTCTGATTCTACTTTTTGGATTCCCAGTTTCAATGTTTGTTATTTGCCTCCTGAATAAAAACAGAAGGATCAGTCCAGTGTGTCTGCTGTTTTTATGTCATCCACGCATACATAAAACAAGATCATCATTGAGGACGCTCCCATACATTACCACTGAGAATTAAATAAAATTGTTTCATTTTCCCTTAAAAATACACATTTAAACAATTGTTTACTCTATTATGATCTAAGAGACAGTCCCTTGAGTCATTAATATAGATATTATTTTTACTTATAGCTCAAAGGACTACAACATATCAAGGTAAACAGCATAATTTCACAAACTTTTTCTTTTTTGTTTTTGAAGCAATATGTTTATTATTTCTTCAACAATTCTTCATATTAATTTATAAGATTTTTTTTCAGAATTATATTTTGAGTTTTCAATTAATGACTATCATAACACATATACACTACAATCAATATCCTTTAGTCGGAAGCAAATAACAGGATCTGAACTGTGCATTATGTTTGCTTAAAAGACTTGATTATATTGTTATATTGAAATACATGTCAAGGAATATTGGGTGCTACATTATTTTCTTTAAAAGAGGTCAATGATAAGGATAAGTAAATAGCAATTATTACAGTCTTACATTGCATTAAAAGTGTTTTTTTAATCTCCCTGACAAGGCCTGCAAATGTTTCAGTTTCTTAGAGTGCAAAAGATATTTTTATATGTACTGTCACATAAGTATCATAAGCATTGCAGCTGAGATGAAAAGATATCCTGTCAATCAGGAGCCAAGAAAAATCTGGAAATCACTGAAGAGCTAGCAGCTTTCAGTTCTGCTCCAAGGAAAAGTTTCCCAATGCACGTGTAATAACTCTGCTCCAGTAGGGGCTGGTGTCCCTGTGGATGTTGTTAAGGCTCTGCACAGGTCCCAAGAAGTGTTTCAAGAACACTCCATTGCTCTACTGGGGAAAAATTCCTCCAGCAAAAGTGCTATAGCTCTGTTCACTCCATTTCTGACTAAAGTTATTACAGCTAGGCTCTGCTCTTGTGAAAAAGTCAAAACACACAGCAAACTTCATTCAAGAGATTTGTTATGAAGGAAAAATCCTGGAGGTGGCTTTTTCTAGGGTGAGAAAAAGCAGCAAACTGAACAGGGTACAGAGCTTAAATAGGGTTACTTGAGAGGGGCTGTCCAGTGTGGCTTGGAGTTGGTTGATTTTTGTAGCATCGTTCTGAGATAAAGACATTTGTCACTGACATCAAACTCTTGATATTATCAATAACTATAATATTATTCAATATCAAACACTATTTAGAATAAACATGAACAAAAATGAACTGGGAAAGGTAATGCTGGGTCTGTAGAGGTCCTTGTTCTCTGAAGGCTAGAGATTGTAGGGCAAAATACTGTGATTGGAACAAAGCCACATACTGGGGCCATAAAATAATGTATAATCTCAGTATCCTCCCCAGTTAACATGTATATGCTTTGAACCACTATATGAGTTCTCTGAAAAATAATATAATAACATCTTTAAACAAATTACAGCAATTATAACTATAGGGTGAAAGGGATCAATGAAAAATAGCCTGTCTCTGACTTGACCTCAGGACCCAGAGCTTTAAATCTGACTAAACACTAAGGTCCCTGAGCATGAAATCCCACTAATGCCTGAGCATGAAATTCTACCAATCACTGATCTTGCTTCATAATCATGCTACAACAACTTTTTCAAATGTCATAATTTACAAATATTTAGTCCTCAGAGGGTATTATTCATTTATTACTCATCGACATGTCTGAATTTTTACTCTAACTTTTTCTTCAGTAATGTGGATATATAATTGACAGGAAGAAATGATTTGACAAATGAAACCACCTAGCCTACTCCAAATTATTAGGGAGATATTGGGACCAGACAAAAATGTTATCTGTATGTTCTCTGAAGAAATATAATTTCTAACTGTATTCTAAATATCCCTAAACCCACAGGAAACATTATCTGTAACTTTCAGAAGAAAATCATGAATTTACAGCATTAATATCTAATTCAAAAACTGCTCAAATATCAAACAAATTACAGTGTATGATTACAGGCTGGCTGATAAATCTAAAATCTCCATTATTCTTTGAAATAGAAAATATCCCATGCAATGTACAGAGACTAATTTCTCAAGGAACAGGGTATCTTCTGTAAAGACAGTGTCCTCCAATAATGATAGGGTATTAAAAAGCAAAAATTTTAGAAATCTCGAAATCCGAATAAAAGAAATTTAAGCAAAGAAACAACATTAACACAATGACATCCCATATTGAAATAACATAGATAAAAATCTCTCTAAAATTAACACAATCAGTAGAAAAGCCACTAACAGATATTGGAGGCTAAGATAGAAATCATCACATTGTATACTACAGTAACACTGATAGGCCTTTCAATTCAAAAAGGCAATTAATTAAAGTATACGTTACAATAATAGGTGGACAAAGAAACTGAAAATTCATATAACACAAAGCTCCACTATGCTCAGACCTCACTTAGCCTTTGAATATGTATCTGATGATTCAGTGTCATCACAAATAAAGCTGTTTCCTGGCAAAAAAAAGGCAATTATTAAATTGGTTATATAAAATCACAATAGTATGTATACAGTGTGGAATTCTGTTGCATACAACTGAATATTCAAAATAGAATATAATATTATTGAGTAGTTGTATTTAATATTGTCTAGTATAAATATTGTAGTAAAGGAGGAAGCATAACTAAATGTAAAATAATATAAAAAAGTCCCCATCCATGAAATTATTAACAATTTTTAAATGTGTACATATGCATACATATGTATAAATATAATTATTCATAGTTAATTTCATACATGTACACATACATAAACTTATACAAATATTTGAATGTAAGTGAAATGCTTCATAGTATTTTAGGATAGATATTGTAAACTCAACTCCTTATACTATGAAGGGATAACAGATTTTTCTCACTCATGTCTAAGTAGTGTGTATGTCATTTGTTTATTGGCCAAAAACATGTATATAAATGCAAAACTGGAGATTCGCAGAACTTTTAAAAATATGCTTACAACTGCCAATACAATCAAAAGAGCTATTTTGGAAGTTCTTACATACTTTCATAATCATAGAATGAGAATCCATCTGCTTAACTGGGACTTACTACTTCTGCTATAATTGCTGGTTCATCCTTATGTTAGTTGATTAAAATTAGCATCATTAAAATTTATTCACTCTCATTAGCTGCATGCCCCAAAAGAGAAAATAGTAAGAAGTCTTGAGATATAATTTTGTAATATTTGGAAAAAATCAGGGTGGAAATCAAGTAAATGTTGTTATAAAAACTCTACAATGAAAGGCCTTAACATACACTGCCTTAATGGCTAGGAATCTAAGACTACAATCATGACAAACTTACATAAAAATAATTTTTTCATTATTCCAGAGTCATAAAGAAAAAACTGAGTCCTAATGAATTAGTGATATACCCATATATCTGAGCATATTGACCCTCACCAAGGATGTTCCTCAGCACTAGCTGGAAAATAACATAATGGTATACAGGGAAGGTTTTTTATAGAAGAGGCTTTGTGGTGTTATGTTCTGATATTTCATGTCATTAAACCTACTTGAAAGCCACATACATTTATATTGAAAGATGGCAGAAATATTACAACAGATTCAAATTGTGGCTGTTGATTCCAAAGTACCAGTGTCTTCCAGTCTCAACATTTCTAGCAGTCATAGGAATTCAGAGTCTGAGATGGAAGATGCAAGATAAGATATGCACTTGTTCAAAGGATATAAAAGCAATATACACAAGAATAAAGAAATCTTGTGTTAACTGTTTTCAATGGCAGTTTGTAATACCACTCCGTGCCATCAATAAGTAGTTGATTTCCAACAAAGCTAATACTATCTGATTTCCTAAATAGGTATGGGAAGACAAGTGAAAAGAGTCACTTACAAGAGTTTTTATATGACAAAATAGCCTATGCCAACCAAGAGGGCAAATATGAGCCTGTGATAAACTAAAAGACAATAGATGATAAGAAATGTGTCTCCACTGTTATACCTTCGTGTGCCTCGAGGGTCTTTGGTGAAAGTTAGGGTAGTGCATTCAAATGTTACTGCATATTATTTTAGATGACTCTAAGTTTTCTTGAAAAAAATGCCATACTCATTCCCACAATGGATCTTGGAGAGGAGAGGAAAGAACATGACTCCCCTAGATTCTTTCAGATGCTGAAACATGAAGTGAGTTATTTCCTTGCAGATACTGTAGTATTCAAGACAGAGAGTGGTGCTTAATGTTTCAAGAGAATCAGAGGTTTCAGAAGCAGGGAGCTACTTGCTGTACAAGAGACAGTAGCAGGTGACTCAGAACAGTAATACCGGTAATAAAACAATACCTGACTTTGCTAATATCATCAGCTTTGACTCATTTAATTATCAAGAGTAGTCTGCCTTGTCTGGGCCAATGTACATTCAGGTTTCAGTTATAGCCATGAACAGCTGAGAACTGGAATATAACAAGAGTTTGAATATTAAGGACCTGCTATGCCGAAAATGTTATAGCTCTCCTTGCCTCTAACTGAAGTAGTGTGTGCATTCAAATTGTCCCTGTATATGAACCAATGGGGAGAATTATATCAATTCCACCAATAGGAACAAATCCTGTGGTAACCATGGAGATATTCATTAGAGCTGCTGACTCATTTTGCCCTCCCAAATAACTTTTTGGTCCGGCAGAAAAAATGAAAGTGAAATTGGATGACACGAAAAATTCAGTTTACATCGGACCAGAATGCAATTATTAAAAGAGGAAAGAATTTCAAGGCAACTAGGAGGTGATCATATATCCCACATCTTAGGTCTATATCCTGCATATCTACCTAAAATCCTTCATTTCTGCCTGATGATGGCAGACTGTGATTCTGTGCTGCCATTTGCAGCTTACTGGTATCACATTCAGAAATGCCGTGTCACATTCCCTAAGCACACTGATTGGGGAATCTGCCACTTGAAATTTTCAGAATCTGAGCTGCCTGAATCTATTCCCTGACACAGGAATTATCATAGTGGATCTTCTAATGGCACATATGATCAGTACATCCCCGGTATATGCCAGGTATTGACTCCCCAAAATAAATTTTGATTACAGAAAATGCAGAATCAAAGACTTTACCCAGGAATCACAGATATTAATCCTGAAGCAGTGGCTTCAGAGTCTTGAGCACATCTTCTGCACTGCAAACAGGAGCAGGTGATTTTTAGCAGGACTGTGGGATATCTCATATTTTTTTTTTGTCCAAGGTTTCTATTGTGTCTGTCTCCTGCTCATCTCTTGGACAGATTTTCTTGTCTCGGTTTGTTTTTAGCCAAGTTCCTACTAACCCTGCTAAAAGCCAGACTTTAGCCAGGAGCCTGGCTGGTAAACTCCTTCAGTGCAGACATTTTTATGCCAATAAAGAACCAATAAGGAGAGAGATCTCAAAGCGAGGATTGAAAAGCACAGGACTGCATTTACCTTAATGATTTCATCCAGAGCCGATAATTCATCTGTGTCTCCCTCCTTCTTGTGTGTTGTAAAATTGTAAATTTGCATTTAGTATAAATAAAATATCTTCTTAATATTAACTTATAACTATTTAATTTTAAAAATCCACTAAATTCCAAATACTAGAATTTATCTCCAAATTTCATAATCACTATTAATTCTCAAGTATATTTCTCTATCTTTAATATATACAGAATTCACTTAAGGAAGTTGTTATGTCCATCATTTATAAACCATCTATTGGTACATGAGTGCACTACATGGCAAGCTACCCTGAAAATAATTCTGAATTTCATTCTCAAGTAGATAAATACAGTAAAAGCCCCTCAAATAAGTGCTTGGCTGTATTAGTCCATCCGCAAGGAATTCTGGGATTTTTGAACACTGGATAGAATACAATTATTATGCATTTAGTTCAAGTTGCTGGAAATTCATTGGGGCAAATGTACTTAAATATTAATAAAATGCTGTTTTCACACAGATATTAATTAACGCTAGAAGATTTGAGGTAAGTGTTCTCCTTAGATTGAAACTTGGCAGTATAGACTAGCTGGACATGTATACTCAGGAAACTTCCTGTTCTCACACTTTTATAATATCCTGGAATTGTATAATACCAGCATGCCTGCTTTAGATAATGAATATTCTAAAAATGTCTCTTAGCTTTACAAATTTCCAAATGGGCATGTTGCTGCCTGAGACAGAGCACACTGTTAATGATCTAAAGATCATTATATTCTACTTACTCACCAAATATGATATTGCTGTAGGAATTCTTACCAACCTTTAAGTTACCTGCCCACATGGTAATGGCCTCTTATACCATATATGTTGATGTAAAGCACGCGTCCAGCTCTTTTTCAGCTGTGGAAATCAGTTGCTGTTCCCTGTTCCAGCAGAGGATTGTGATCTGTGAGTCTACCTCTAAATAAAAACCTTTCATTATACGCACTTATGAGCCAGTGTGGGATTTCTTTTTTACCATCCTTCTTCATCTGGCACACCATGTGGATCCAAACTCTACACCTACGGGGGGGTCAGCTTAAAGTCCTAAACCCTCCACAGCCCAAAAAGTCTAACACCCCCACCTGTTTGACTTTCTTTTACCTACTAAGCGGTATTTTGTAAAACCCGCACCACAACAGAGCAAACTGTGTGAAACAACCTGAAAATTTTCAAAGTGGGCACATGCTCCTGGCCTTCACTGTGTGGCGACTTGTGCAACTTCCGGTTTATATTCCCGGTTCCTGAGTTCTGGGCTTCTTACTCCATGTACGGAATTGATTTAATTGCCCTTAATTTGTCAAGAAAAGCATATTTTTCAGTATTTAAGCATAATCAAGGCATGGAAATCTAAGTGCCTCAGGACTGTTGGCAGCACCAGGTTGTGCCACTAGTCATGACTCTGCAACTACAAAACATGCTGTACAGTAAAGATTATTACACTGAAAACAATTTACTGAACTTCATAACAGGTAAATATTTTACTAACTAATAAATCAATAAACTTGAAAGATATATAATGGCAGACAATATTACCATGGAAAATTTTGTATCTTTGTTGCTTATACTATGGGTGGTATTCTGCAAGGTTTATATAGTTATGATGATACATCTATTTATTGGATATTGTGAATGTTTTTTTCATATTATATCCTTTAAAAATGTTTGATAAAAGAGCCAAGAATGAGGCACTTTTAGAAATGATACAGTCTTACAGACTAATAATGAACAGCTAGCTGTTCTAACTTTGTCCTAAATATTTGTCCCTAAACCCACAGGAAGCATTAGCTCAAACTCTAAAAAAAATGAAAACATGATATTACAGCATTGCTATACAATTCCACAACTGCCCAAATATCAAACAGCTTACAGTGTTTGATCAGAGGATAGCTAATGAACTCAAAATCTTGCCACTCTTGTTGGCTTAAAAATATTTCATACAACATCAAGAGAGAATTCATTGTCAAGAATAACAGGACACACGCTGTGAAGGCAGTGTCTTCCAATAAGGAAAGGGTATTAAAAAGTATTTTTTTGAATTCTTAAAGGCCAATTAATATTAAATGAAAGTAAAGAAATGATGAAAATGCATAGCACAATGACATCCCATATTGAAATGCTAAAAGAGATGGAAAACTTTCTAAAACTTACCCAATTAGCAGAAAAGACACTGACAAATATTGGAGGCTGGATAGAATCATTTTCTACTGTACTGTAACATTGATAGGCCTTTGAATTAGAAAAAGTCAATGCTAAATGGGTTATACAAAAATCACAACAATGTGTATACAGTGTGGAATACTGATGTATACAAATGTATGTGCATAATAAAATATAATAATTTTATTATGCAGTAGGATTTGATACTTTTTTCATTTTTATTATTATTATTATTAAAAATTTCCACCTCCTCCACTCCTCCCATTTCCCTCCCCCTC
>LOJH01057839.1:0-11495 GCA_001685095.1 Ellobius talpinus | reverse complement strand
TGTGATAATTGTCTTTCTGGGTCTGGGTTACCTCACTCAAAGTGATGTTTTCTATCTCCATCCATTTGCCTGCAAAATTCAAAATGTCGATATTTTCTTTTCAGCTGTGTAGTACTCATTGTGTAAATGTATCACATTTGCTTTATCCATTCTTCGGTCATGTCATGTCCAGTAGACAGTGGTCTACAGCCTTTCTCTGTACTTTCATCTCCCATGTTCTAACTAACCCTCTTCGATGTCCCCTGGGGTTTCGAGAGGGAAGCAGTATATATGTACTGTTTAGGGCTGAGCATTCAACACTCACTTATTCTCAGAACTGCAAACAGTCCTGCATCTCTATCTTCATGGCTATTCAGCTTAAGCTGACTCTACCCACTGTGAGTCACTGTCCTTCATAAGCTGTGGCCTCTCTTACTGCTTATCCCAGCATCATGCTAGCAATGACTGCTGACTCCTTCCTCCTGAAAAAGTTCATCAGATGGAGGATAAGAAGTCCCTTCCCCATCTCTAGCCCTCACACTGCCTCCCACATCAATGCTTGTCATGGATACAGGAAATGAAACAATTGCCCTCTTCCATCTGGGTACCTAAAAACAGTGCAGGTGTAAACACCTAGTACTCTTCGATCCTGATTGCCACCTCCTCACTTAACTAAGGTGAGCTACTGTTGTTGGTGTTAATTCATTAAAGAAAGCTCAAAAAAATAGTGGGGTACTTATTGCTTCTGTACATAAGTGGTAGCCTCATAATTATATTAAGTACTTCTATTTAAGTTTCTGAAGTTTTTCTTGGACCCAAGAGCCTTGGAAAACCCTCCTGCCACCTGCCCCAGTCATCTGTCCATGTGTGCCCTGCTCAGGACTGAAACATTCATATACCTAGCTAACTCTGGGAACCAAAAGGTCTCAGAGGAGTCTTCTGTAAGTTTTACAACCCCAAATCATACCCTCTCTCTAGTGGTGGTCTAAAACAAATGGCTGGTCACTGCAGGTGTATGTAGACGCAGTCCTCTTGCCTTCATTTCAAATTTACAGGGCTCCCCTTGGCCCAGCACTACTGTGGGGTCTGCTGAGACTTTGGGTGCAGTAGCTCTGTCTTCCAACTTCCCCTCTGCCCTCTTCTGTTTCCTTAACTTTATCAGTTCAAGCACAAACCCTCCACCTCTGTTCCTTGAGAGTCCCAGGATATTAGGTTGTGCATAGCAACACATATATTTTCATACCATTCTGTGTCCTGAAATACTGAAATTTAAAACAAAATCTGAAGACCAACAAATAGAATAGTTGAGCAGCTGTGATGGTCTATTTCACAGGACTACCTGAAACTTTATAGAAATAAAAATATATATTAGCTACAGTGAGAAATTATTTTATAATTTAAAATATAAATAAATCTTCTGTTTATTTTACTGTTTATGCTACTGAAATGAGCATCCATGCATTCAGTTTCCAAGTTGTATTTAATAAGCAATAAAAAATTCTAGCATGAATAGCAGACAGTACTGAGAGTATTTAATCATTTGCATTATCAGTGGAGTCTCTAGAAGTTTGAGCTGAAAGGAAATTGGCTACACGAATGAGAAATAGCTCAGTTAGCATTAATAATCATTTAAAAAATGAAAGTGACCTTAATTTCTTAATAGGAAGGGTATATTTAATGGCACCATATTGGCTGACTCTTGCCTAATACAGTTACAGAGACAGTTCTGGATACAGACAATACGTGGTATAACTAAACAATTGCCACCCTTAGGTGAACAGCACTTTTTGTGCACAGTCCCTTCACCGAACTGGGAATTTAACTCCCAGTTTAATTGTAAGGCAGGAAAAGGCAAAGCTAGAAACTGCCTCTTAAAATTCCAACAAATTGGTGACACAGATTCCTCAATGACCTTGAGCCATAAACTAATTAATTCTGTTGTATTGACATAGTTCCTAACACGCAGAAAAGGAGAGGACAAGCCACTGACAACCAAGTCATAGATCACTTAATGAATGCTAACCCCCGCCAGAATTGGTTCAAGGAAATGCACTTGAATTTTTGAAGATTTGAGAAATTATGTACGTCAAGGCCAACTTTGAAATATTAGTTTGCCAAAGTATACTTAAGATAGACTGAGTAATTCAAAATAATGTTTCTCATTACTTTTCCATATTTGAAATAACTTATAAAATAGGCTCTTTTAAATTTTTTCTGACAATAAAAAGCAATTGAAACTTAGGGTTTCCATACATCTGAAAAACTTAATTTCAAGTCCAGATAGACCAAAGTGAAACTTTCCTAGCAAAA
Source organism: Ellobius talpinus (assembly GCA_001685095.1). Taxonomy (NCBI): domain Eukaryota; kingdom Metazoa; phylum Chordata; class Mammalia; order Rodentia; family Cricetidae; genus Ellobius; species Ellobius talpinus. Next base: position 9,206 of record LOJH01057839.1, on the reverse strand, counting down.
TTGGTCATCTTAATGAAGATTTTTTTAATGGCAGATGAATCAAAAATACATTTCAGTGTCCAATAATGATATCTGCTTTTATACCTTCTAAATATTTTTCTACCTGACTAAAGTAAGAAATAACTCCCAAATAAAGCACCATGTGCTACAAATGAATAAGAATCCTGCATTTTGCAAGAAGTCAATGTTATATCCAGTGACTCAACACATCTTTAACATGAATGTTTTTCCCTTGCCCTTTCAAACACAAAATGGAGACAAGAAGAAAATTACATTTCTTCTTGAGTGTCAGCATAGCCTAGAGGTTTGCCTACCAGTCTTGCCTGGGTTGTTGCTTAGATTGGAAGTTTGGCTCCTGAATTAGAATCCTAAAACCAAGGAAACATGAGTATACAATTGCAGAAACCAAGGTTAGATGCCCTTTGTGGGTTCCTTTATAGTATCGAAAGGCACTCCTTTGTTCTTAGCTTCTGCGTTTCCATGTGATCACCCTCTTTCACTTTCGTGTTATACTTGCAGGTCTAACCCTGAATAAACAGTAAAATATAAACCTTAAAATAAAGTGTGGCTGACTGCATCTGCAAAGTCCAAAATGGAAAGGTTTAATTCTGAGCATCTCAAACTGACCCTCAGACTTTGTGGCTGCTGTCTCACATTACAGGCTTCTCTTGCCATTTTTCTACACCAGTTGCATTGAACATAATATGCTTCCCAACTTACTTCATCTCCATTTATTTTGGATTTTCCAATTTGGGAGGGCAGTGTGTTATTAAATGCTATTGCTCTTCCTACTTCATCAAAAACCCATCCAGAAGGACATACTGAATAATTAGCCCCTAGCACACATTTATTTTGAAGAGTGATATAGTATAAATCATTCATTTAGCATTTGTGGATACTGGAGAGAAAAAAGACCAAGTTGGCCTTTTTTAGCACTAGCAAGTCACTGACCTTGGCCTAAAAATGACTAAAGTCTAAGAATTCTTTAGGGTGAGTTGTGGGTCAGCTACAGTGACTCCCACATGCAGCCCTGACGGAGAGATAGTATTGCTTCTCCTTAACTGCAAGCTAAGGAAACAACATTTAGGGAGACACGTGAGAATTAAAGCCTAAATAGAATAGGTGGGTGTCCTGTTTGAAGGACCATTTCTATTCCCAGAGATGCTTCTCTAAGTCCACAAATGAATTTTCCTGAAGGTCAAACCTTAAAAATGGCTTGCATGGAAGTGTCTCCTAGAAGAGGATAAGGGGTATTTTTAGAAGGATGGGTAGAGGTAGGCAGAGTCATATATCTGAAGAAAAAAAAGTCTCAGAGAGCCAATCCAGGCAAGGTACTGTCTTCACAGGTGAGCATGAGCTAAAAAGTCTCCAGAAAAGAAAAAAACAGCCATGGCATCTACCAAAGATTATATCAGGGAAAAGGAATCGAATCTTCTGGGATGATTTGCTACACCCAGTGGCAAGTTCTTGCAGAGATCATCCTACCAGTGACAACCCGCATCAAGAACCTACCCAGAAATGAAGGATGGGGCACACTCAAGAGAAGTACTAGAGAAATTTGAGGCAGACATCTCATGGATATCAACCAAACATGGCATATCAAATCGCAGTAAGACTAGGCACCTCCCCTCATATTTAGGTGGGATAAGGCAACCCAGTATGAGACATATGGTCTCAGAGCTGGGAAAGAGTCAGAGACGACCCCTGGTCTACTATCGGGAGTCCCACAAGAAGACCAAGCTACACAACTGTAACATTTGCAGAGGATAAGCTGCATGCAGGCTCTCTGGTTGTTGATTGAATCTCTATGAGCCCTATAAGCCTAGGTTAGTTAAATCTAGATAGACTGAACATTACAGAAGAGAAAGTAGGAAATAATCTCAAACGCATTGGCACAGGAAACAACTTTATGAACAGAATACCAATATAGCGTAAACACTAAGATCAGCAATTAATAAATGGGACCTCATCAAAAGGAAAAGCTTCTGTAATGCAAAGAACCATCAATAGGATAAAACGGCAGCCTGCAGATTGGCAAAAGATCTTAATGAACCCCACATCTAACAGAGGGCTAATTTTCAAAATGCATAAGGAACTCAAGAAACTAGATATCAAAAATCCAAATAATCCAATTTAAAAATGGGGTACAGACCCAAACAGAGAATTTGCAGTACAAGAAACTCAAATAGCCAAGAAATACTTAAAGAAATTGTCAGCATCCTTAGACAGCAGGGAAATGCAAATCAAAATGACTTTGAGATTCTATCTTAAACCTGACAGAATGGCTAAGGTCAGAAACAAAAATTTTAATAATTGTGACTTTTACATTAAAAATCAACTATACTTAACATTTTCAGGCATCCTAATGGTTTCACCTGAATTCCACTAGTTATTATTAATAAGCAATAATGATTCTAGTCTAGAACATCAATATTTTATGACTACAAAACCACCTGCTTTGTTTGATGCCTATTCTTCATGTCATTTGAAACATCTTTAAAAATCTTCTAATCCTTAATACCTTTCTGATTAAGCAGCTTCCTAAATTACCTAAAGAATCATAACTTCCACATGGAAAGTAGAAAAAGACAAGATCTCCTGAGTAAATTGGGAGCATGGGGACCATGGGAGAGAGTTGAAGGGGAGGGGGGAAGAAGGAATGGGAGCAGAGAAAAATGTATAATTCAATAAAATCAAGAAAAAATTAATTAATTTTTTTGCAGTTCAAAAGCATGACATAGGAATTGTTTGGATATTTCTCATTAAATTTCAGTTAAAAATAATAAATTCCACTTTGTTGTTATTGTTGTTGAATAAAGGCCTCAGAAAACTTCAACAAAATGTAATGTTCACTATAGAATAATGAGGGCCCCAGTCATGATGTCAGGATGTGGTCTGTGGAGTCATTTAGTTCCATACCATGTCCTTCCACAGAGAAAACAGTAAGCAATTCAGCAGTAGAGAAAGAGTGACATTATTTATTGACATTTCCTTTCCTAAACAATAGATGGTTATATTTCTCTCATTTTTAAACTACTCATCCTTATTTCATACAGGCAAGGAGACATAAAGAAATTTTCTTAAAATCTAGTCATCAATCATTCAAACTGCAAGCATAAATTTTTAAGTCTTAAAAATGTAAAAAAAAACATCTGGTGACATGGCTTATGGTGTAGAATGTCTGCAATGCAAGCATCTCCAGCATCTGCAGGCAAGAGTCTCACCTATAATCCAGTGCTCTGGAGGCAGAGTTAGGGGTTCCCCAGAGCTAACCTAGTTGAACCTGGGAGCTAACCTAGTTGAACCTGGGAGCTCTGGGTTCAAGTGACAGGCCTTGCCTTACTACCTAAGGTGGAGACATTGGAAAACTCTTGACATAGGTCTCTACACTGATACTCAAACACATGCACATGTTCAAACACGCACATGCAAAAGAAAAAAAGAAAAGAAACTAAATGTGGAGTGTTCCACATCCTCATGGGCCCATGCTTTCCCTGGTCTTTGTGGCCTTCTAGATATTTTATGACCTCTTCCACACCACACTTCCAAGATTTTAAATAGGATATTGTGTTTTCTAACCTACAAAGTGTAATTTATACTTAGAATACAGTTTCTTTATGAAAAAGCAGAAAAACAGTAAACGTTAAAACATAATCCACACCCATGAATCTGCAATTTCAACAAATGCATTTTCTGTAGTATCAATTTATCATTTTTGTCTATGATCAATGTTTACTAATATGACTAATATTTCCTAAATTCTAGTTCCCTCTTCTGTACTTCCTTGATTGTGTTCTACAACCTACAATTCCCTTTCCTTTTAGTACCTCTTATTACCTCTCCTTCCTCTTCAATACTAAGAACTAACTCTGGTCTACAATTGACATCATCACTACCCAGTAAACAGACTGTGCTTTGGTTTTCTGGTTACCAAGACCTGAATAATCACGCAAAACTGTATTAATTACAATATTGCTTAGCCAATGGCTCAGGTGTATAGCTTGCTAGCTCTTATATCTTAAATTAACCCATTTCTATTAATCTGTGCATCACGACGAGGCTATGACTTACCATTGTAGCATGTTACTCCTTTGGTGACTACAAGGCATCTCTTCAACTCTGACTACTCTTTCTCCCTTTGTCTCTGTTTGGGTTTCCTGCCTGGCTTTACTCTGCTAAGCCGTTGGCCAAAACAACTTTATTGATCAACCAATAAAAGCAACACATGTACAGGACATCCCACATCACTAACCCATGTGTAATTCCCTCTCATCCTAAGCTTTCTCTGTCACACCAACTTACTTCCCATTTGTTCCTGTGTGGCTGAACATACAGAGTGAAAGCACACCCACACTAGCTAATAACTTGATTTCTGTATCTCTAACACAAAATGAGACCTTATTATCTCAAGAACCATCATGATCCCCATGAGTCCCACTTTCCATGACTGAATTTTAAGGTCCCAATCTTGAGAGTCACAATAACTACAGCTGCTCTGTTTCAATGATAATGATGATGTCCAACCAAAAGCACAGCCATGAAACCAAAGGGTTTGGAGAGGGATTAGAGATTGGGCTGGGACTGGGTTTTGTTTCTCCCAAGAAATAGTCACAGAATTTTAAATATATTGGTAGAAAAAAGGAGCCAGAAATGTTTTTTTTAAATTTTTCAGATGTGTTATTGTGGTTTGAAAGCTATTTATCACCCCCACTGCCACATTTGGCAGCATCTATTTGATTATTTTTAAATTAATTCTCATGACAAGATTGCATTTCTATTAACATGAAGTAAAGAGCTATTGTTCCAATGGCTGGGTTTCATACTTAAAACCTATTTTTACCAGTTTGCTTTCATAGATCCAACCTGTAGTTTTATCAGTACAAGAAATTTTTAAACAAACCTTGCTACCAAGTTAATTCCTCTTTGACCTCTGGATAAATTTTTTTCAGAAAACAGACCCTTTACAACCTAGAGTAAGAAATCCAAGTGCATTACAAAGATGAAGGTTTGGAAAGGGTTGTCAAAGGTTTTCCTCAACTGATTCACATTTAAAGGATCTGCTTGTTGCCCCAAATGCATGCTATGCATCCACATCACTGGTTTCTCCCAGTACACACCCCAGTCCCTTCTCCCCTCTTTTTTTAATTATAAATAAGAAGCTCACATCTTCCTCCTGAAAACAGAAAAAAAATGCCAAGATTTTTTTAACTAATTTGAAATGTGTAAAAATTGTATTATCTGACACCAGGATTGATGAAGAGGTGATGGAAAGGCAGGAGAGAAGAAGAAGTAGAGATTTTTCTGTTCCTGGTGTGGTTTTTATTCTATTTTGGTTTATGGGGTGTTCTTCCTTTTTTGCTTGCTTTTTTACTTTGCTTTGTTTTCTTTTGTGAGAAGATGCAACAGGGATAAGGGTGGAGGTGGGAGGCAAACAGAATTGCGCTGCATGATGTGAAACCCCAACTATTCAATAAAGAAGTATTACTGGCAGGCAGAGGATAATGGAGTGGTGTGGGACAATTGTATTCTGTCAATTATATTTTAAATAAACTCTGATTGGTCAGTAGTCAGGCAGGAAGTATAGGTGGGACAACCAGACAGGAAGTAGAGGCAGGTCAATGAGAACAGGAGTATTCTGGGAAGAAGTAAGTTCTCTCTGCAGTTGTGAGCAAGATGTGACTGACTGTTTCGCTGAAAAAATGGTATCGAGCCATGTGTCTAGCACAGACAAGAATAATGGGCTAATATAAGTTATAAGAGTTAATAAGAAGCNACCAGACAGGAAGTAGAGGCAGGTCAATGAGAACAGGAGTATTCTGGGAAGAAGTAAGTTCTCTCTGCAGTTGTGAGCAAGATGTGACTGACTGTTTCGCTGAAAAAATGGTATCGAGCCATGTGTCTAGCACAGACAAGAATAATGGGCTAATATAAGTTATAAGAGTTAATAAGAAGCCTGAGATAATAGGCCAATCAGTTTATAGTTAATGTAGACCTCTGTGTGATTTCTTTGGGACTTAATGATTGTGGAAACTGGGCAGGACAGAAAACCTGCACAACAATAGAGGATTAAATCAAAGTACACATTTCTCTTTCAGAAATACACATCATAGAAAAAAATTGATCCCTCAGGCTAAAATTTAATCCAATATGTACAAGTTAAAGAAACGTCCTTGTTATCATGAGGAACTCTTCTAGGAATACTCATGGTTTTCCTTGATAAGAATTCTAAGCTCCATAAAACCATAAGGATTATAAATTTGGAAGTCTGAAACAAAAACCAAAGAAAATCAGTTAACAGTCACTGAGAAAACCCCAGTGGATTATCAGTAAATCTGGGAAGAAGTTGGAGAAACAGCAATGTCTATGAAGTATCAAAATTGATCCCTGGCACATGTCTAGTTGATAAAAAAAATAGCATCCATTATTATACATTCAGTTTTAATTATGTTCTATGCTTTTGCCCTTTGAAGAAAAGAAAGCAAACATTTCAAAGCATCAAAGATGTCTTTATTGTAAGTTTAGTGTTTAATTTAGTTATCTTATAGAACCTGTTTTTTCTTCTTTAACTGTAGAACTTATTAGGAGAATGCATATCTCTACTCTTGTGTGATGATTCTTTTTTTAGTGTTATAAATCAATAAATCATCAGATAAACTAATGGCAGATAAATGACTGATAAGATCGGTTTTCAATTTATAGTTTAATAAGAAAACAGATTTCATATAAGACCTGTGATCTGGTTTCCTATTTATTAATAAGTTTCATGTAATTTTAAGTTGATGGAGAATTTTGTTTAATACCCCAAATAAGTAGCCATGACAATCACAGTCACCTGAAAAGTCATAAACCTGTAATCTCATCAATAAGTACCCTCCCCATCATTCCCTTCCATGGCTGCTGTCAAGATCAAACTCCTACAGGCTCACTCTTCCCTACTCTAACTTGACAGAGAGCCTACAACTCACTGCATGACTGTCTATAATTTCCAGAAATAATTAATGCATATTTGATATTATTCTTGAAGGTACTGTTAAATACCTACTCCATTTTTTTCTTAGAACACTATTAGAGGAGACCCAACATAGATGGACTATGACAACCAGATTCCTTTGAGCATTAGGTGTCTTCAAGACTGATACTACATACATTTAGAATTAAACTAATTCCTCACATATTTTGATAAATTGTGCTTGAGAATGGATGCACTCAATTCTTCTCAAAAAATGGGTGTCCTGTGATCCCCAACAGGATTCAAGAACTCTGAGAGGTCACAAATGAGACAGATTTCCCCAAACGTCTCACTTCAGATCTTGGGTGGTTTAACTGCTGCAGAACAAAGTGGAAGAAACCCGATAACTAAAGGAGACAGCCAGGCATGTGCATCTTCTTTAACATGTGTAAAGTATTTTCTCCCTGAAGTCTTCTGACCAACTATATACACGTATACTTTCCCATAGATTTTTTTTAAAAAGAAAACCTTTAATGATGTATATAGATTGCCTTCTATAATTGGATGTTTTGTTTGCACATGTGTTTGTGCACTGCTCCTGTTTCTGGTGCCTTGAGAACTGGAAGATAGCCTGGACCCCAAGGTGTTGAGTTACAGATGGTTGGGAGGTGCCACATGGGTGCTGTGAGCCAAACCAGGTCCTCTGCAAAACAAATGTTCTTAAGGGCTGAACCATCTCTCCAGGAACACTCCCCATAGCTTTTGTGAGAACATACCTATATATTGTGAGAGATTATTGAAATTAATCCCCATTGATTCCAAAAAGAATTTCAGAAAATAGAAGCTTGGATTTTTTTCCTTAGCATTATTTATCTGATGCTCTCCATTTTCTCTGGGGCAAAGCAAGCCAATATGCATGTGTCAGGATCTTCTCTACCAGTACTGAGAGAGATGACGGCAGGAGTCCTGTGTTCAGAAAAATCTAAAGCTAAAAATAAAACTATCAGAAACGCAAGAAGATCATCTAGTGGATTTGTTGTCTGATGTGAAAACAAAGTTTAAACTTATTCTGAAAAATAGTTCAAACAAATATTTTAAAGATAAAATGTACACCCAAAACGTTTTAACAAAATCAGCTCATGAAATTATTAATGATGACGGTAATTGGTGATTTAGGAAAAAATTCAGTTTATTGATTTATGCTGGTTTAAATCTGTGAATCTGCTCCAACACCTTCGGCATGTTAAGAAAATTTTTTTACATAGTATGGACTTCAAATTTATGTTACAATTATTTCATCCAAAAGCAACAATCGATGAATGCAGAAAATGGAACTTAGCAACCTGAGCCAAGTAGGAAACTTACAAGATGCACACTGAACATCTGCCAGTCTTCCTCAGTCTGTCCAAGTGTTATGAGCCATTGTCACACAGTGTGAGTTACAGTGATTTCAAAATTAATAAACATCTGCTAGTTAACAATGACCTAGAAGCTGAGACTCCTTTACAAGCAAATTTCAGGTATTTCTCAAGATAAAGTGTCATGTAAATACAGTATTTATTTAACACTTAACAGGTATAGTCTACACAGTCCATTCAACTCAATTTCTTGCTTTATGTCAGTGACTTCACGTTTTTACTCTTGTATCTCTGAACAGCTATTTTTTCCCAGAAGATCTGTCTGTTTCTCTATGTGACTTAAAATATTAGAGTAATTTTAGCAGCATATCTTTCTTAGTATAGCTCAGCTGTCTTTCCTCATGCTTTTGGTTTCTTTCTTTCTTTGAAGGAGGGTCTCGCTATGTAGAACTAACTGACCTGCAACTATAACAATCATCCTGCCTCTTCCTCCCACGTGCTAGAATTGAAGACGTCCACCAACACACAGCCCCTTATACCATTTGCATTTGTTAGGAATTTTATTGGTTAATACGAGAGTTCAGAGGGTACTTCTATAGGGATATCCCCAAACAAAGAACAGAGAAGAGACAAATAGGTTCAGCAGAAGCAAAAATGGTTTGTTAAGGAAAGATACATTTCCCCCAGGTGGTGGTCGTCATGCCTTTAATCCCAGCACTCAAGAGGCAGAGACGGTGGATGTTTGTGAGTTCAAGGTCTACAGAGTGAGTTTCAGGACAGGCTCCAAAGGTACAGAGAAACTCTGTCTTGAAAGACCAAAATTAAAATAGAGGAAAGAAAGAAGGAAAAAGGAGGGAGGAAGGAAGGAAGGAAGGAAGGAAGGAAGGAAGGAAGGAAGG
>LOJH01057836.1:0-11495 GCA_001685095.1 Ellobius talpinus | reverse complement strand
AAAAAAATAAATAAAACACTGCTTGGCTATTAAAAAAAAAGAATCCCAATGAGGCACAGACCCTACCCCTCCTCCTCTACTTCTTCCTCTTATTCTTTTGGAAACAGGATTTGACCAGGTAGCACAGGCTAGCCTTAAATACCCAGTCTTCCGGCTTCAGCCTCTGGAGTACTGGGATTACAGGTATGCAACATCAAACCCAACTGCTCCTTCCTTTTCCATTTTCAAACTGGAACTATCATTCACCCATAGGCTTTGGTGCTACCTCTATCCTGACACCTCTTCCAAGAGTACATCAGCGTCATCACTGCAGTCATGCTCTTGACTGTTGACATCACAATAGGTTCCCAGGAACAGACAGAAATGCATACCGTACCTAGCAATGCTTTTATTTATTTATTTATGCTGAACACATATAACAGATTCTCCTGGAAGATCAGGATATGCCATTTCAGAAATTCTAATGGCTACTGTATGAGAGAAAGCTGAGGAAGTGGAATGGGATTCCCCCCCCACTCTGGCCTCTGGAATTCACATTCTCACTCTCTCCAGCTCACCCCTGCAGTCCCCAGCATCAGCAATACTTTAAATGTAAAAGAACATCTTTTCAGGGGCATCATGGTCTACGACCATGATGCTATCAACAACAGATCATGTGTTTTGTTTTCCTATGTGTAAACATCTTTGAGATCATGACTGCTTTGATGGACCCAGAAATCACCCCACTATGTCTCATCAGGAGCATGAAAGTCCTGTAAATGACCATCAGAACACTCAGAAAACTCAGCAGAGTCAGTCTAGAAGGCTCAGGGCAACGCCACAGCAGGGCCCTGTTTTGTCTTCCTCAACTGTAGCCTCACTGCTAGAGGCAGGTCCAACAGCCAGAAAATGAATGATGACCGAGAGCCATATATAAAGTTGGGCGGTGTAATGAGTGGTCACACAGGAAGAAAGCACACCTGGCTCCGTGCCTGTGTGCCTAATAACACGCAGAACAGATGGCAGTCCAGCGATTCCACTGTACGAAGCACACTAAGATCACTGGTATACTATATACTCTTGAAGCAAAACAGCCCGTGAGGATTCCCAAGGCCCGCCTGGGGAGCTAGCTGGACATGAATTTCTAGTTAGGACTGACCACAGGAAGTCCCCAGAAGCACCCTGTCCTGACCCTTCCACCCTCACCTTCCAAAGATGGCTGCCCAGAGGAAAAGATTTGCCTCCTTCTTTTGGTGAACCTGTAAAGACTCGGTAAACTACCTTTCTCATACAGGGCAAGCTCAAGTTGTCACAAGAAAGGTGACCGGTTTAGAACACACACTAGGACAAAGATGCTAACGGCTGACAGACACTGGGTGGAATCAGACAGAGTAGAGTAAGAACTGTGCTTAGGGGAGTCCGGTCCCAATCCCAGATCAGCTGCTCATGACTGGCAACAAATGTCCCATCTAGGAACCTGGGAAAAATCACAGTTTGTGGCCACAGATTTTCAAACGTCCATTAGAGTTTGGACATCCATTTCCCATAAACTTCCATATAAGTTTACATGTGCAAATGAAAAGCTTTGGAGACACACCTGAAGCTTGAACGTCACTGCATCAAACCACCTCTGCATTTCCTCACCTCTGTAGTACTCTGTTCTGTGTGCTCAAAGTCAGACCCACAGACCTCCAGTGCCAACAATGCCAGGGGGAGCTCAGAGAAAACGAGAATGTGACCTCACCGTGAACATCCTTAGTCAGAGTTTCTGTATCAAGCCCCAGAATGAATTTGCCTGTATATGAAACTTGGAGAAAGATGAGCCTAGGCCACTTCCTCTTTTCTGATCAATGTTTTAGAAGCTGTTGCTTAACATGAAGTCCTAAACAAAGTTCCCTGCAAAAGCATTACCCTGTGAGGAACCAAGGGAACCAACAACATCTCAGACTTTCAAGGACCTTCAGAGAGATTTAAAAAAAAATAAAGAATCAGATGTTTTGTTTTCCAACATGTAAATATCTTCAAAACCATGAATGCCTGGGTTGACCCCGATATGTCTCAATCTTCCCTCGCTAACATGTTCATCTGTTAATGGTCAGGATGCCTGTCCTTAAGGTGGTATGTACATGGAGTCTCTCTTTGTGTGATTTTCCTAGTGAAACTGACATTAGACATACAAAAGAGGCAGATGTTATGAGCATTAAGGCACATCTTCAAAATACATACATCCATTCAGCTTCTTGCACTACCCAAACCACCCAGTCTAGCCCCTTCAGTAGAGTCTAGTGTGGTTCTATGGCTAGAACCATAGCACAGAGCAGTTGTTTATGGTGTAACTATTACATCTGTGTTTGTTTTCCCTCCACAGCTTGAGTGGAAGCTACTTGAGATGAATTACTACCAGGGCTTCACTACTTGGCAAAGCAGCCAGCTCTTGGGTGGTTGGGGAGTTTGCGTGTGAACCTGGCCCCACAGTTTCTTACTGTGCATTCATCTTTGGCACCATCCAAATGGTAGTACCTAGTGTATAGGAGAAGGCAAGGACTTGTGTGGGCTTTATCCAGTAAACTAAGATGGTAAAACTGTATTACACTTGATATTTGGAGTGGGAACAAAAGCCAAGGACTGGCTTCTGAGATCCAAACTGTCCCAGGCTCCTACAGAAGAGAAAGCCAGTTCTTGGGCATTCCACGCTGGCTCTGGGGCTTCAGGACAGAGCCTGAATCTTGACTGGCATACTAACAGAGAACACTCGCTCTAGATCTGAAAGTTCTGCTTTCTTTGGGAGAATCCTGCCTCGGGCACCTTCCATAGAGGCAAAAAGATAACTCAGAGGAGATGCCTGATTCGGCGTCTATGACTATGGAATGAGTTCTGTCAGGCCTCAGGAGAAGTGAAGGGGGGGATGAAAGGGCAGGGCCAGGCTAAAAACTCAAGTAGTGATTATATTAAGAAAAACATGAAGTTCCGAACTCCCCATTTTGCCTGGCAAATAAAGTGATATGGGCACTTCGTGAATGACTGACCATCTTCCAAGTCCTTTTCTCTGTGCTGTCCCTTCTCTTCAGAATCACACCTCTGCGGGACTCGGGAGCATTCGTTCGGTTACTTCTCAGCCTGCCTAGCCTTCAGTTTGCCCTTGCTTGTTTATGCAGACATAAACAAACCAACTTGACTGCTCTGAAGTCTATCCTGTATTTGCTTTGCTGAGCTGGATTATAATATATTCTAGCTGTTGAAGTCAGTGATACCCACAGCAAAAAACAAATCCAAGTCATTCACAGCACAGGGTGTGACCCTTATGTAGCACTGGCTACAGTTTGCAGTTGTAACTTGCTGGACTACTCCAAACCACCACAAAGATAAATGACAATACCCTACCTTAACTGCATACCATACAGAGGCCCTGACTGTTTATTCTCTTAATCTAATGAGTTCTTTTCACAGTCACAGACTGAAGAAAAACAAACAAACAAACCAACAAACATTGATTATTGGAAAAAGTAAGTCAGGGCTACAGTTTTTTAAATATCCAAGCTAAAACACAGAAGCTGGAGTATGCTAGCCACATCTTTCCAATAGGCCCCAACATCTTCTTGATAATTTTTAAATGCAGAGAACTCCATTGAAGAAAATTTTCCTATGCCAATTCCATATAACGAGAGGCAAGTTCAAACCTGAAGGATAAAGCAGAGCCTTCTTGGATCCTTAACTGGGAACTTCTAGACAATGAACAATGAGGTTTATCACCATTATCATGAGAAAACTGAAGCTCAGAAGTTAACTTAGTAGTCTTGTCTGGTGAATCTCAAATCTGCACTCCAAGAACCGTCTATAACTCTGCCTACCTGTGGAGATAAATGAATGAGCTTAGGAACAACACCTTGCTTTTCTCTCTAGCTCAGTCCTTCTTTCTTTCCTTTACAGTGATGTTGGCAGCACCCACACTGCCCTGAGACAGTGGTGCCTATGGAAAATGCCAGAATCAAGTTGCCTCTCTTCCCCTCTTCAGTATACTGGGGGATGAACACGCATTCCAAGTCAGCTTTTCCCACAAGTGGAACACAGACAGACAAGCACAGCGTACACACCACACACATGCCCACATGTCATATACCTCATACTACCTCTACTGTACACACACACCAGCATAGCACAATAGTGACACCCACATGCCATACAGAACCCTATAGACACCTCACATACCATATCAGCCATACCCAGACCCTCTACTCACACCCACAGTGCATGTGTCATACATAGATAGCTGCATGTACAACAGGCCCACATTCCTCCATGTCACTCATAAAACCCACACAGCATACTACTCACACGTACACAACATACCCCTGCCGTACACATACACTAGCCATACCACACATACAAACTCAAATGCCACACCATTTACACTCCAGACCATACATACACACACAACCATACACACATCATATGCCTATCACACACACACACACAACCGACCAGTTACGTACATCACATATACACCATACTATTAATAAGCTGTGATACACCGCATATATACTATCCACAAATGCCACACATCTGTACACCACACGGCACATGTACATACCACACACACTGTACTATCCATACCATACACAAATCCACATATCACGCTATTCACACCCCCATGCCATGCATGCACATTGCACACACCACACAGCCTATATAACATACGGACACATCAAACACATTATACAATCTACAATACTTGCACTGCATACATCCCTCCCATCTGTGAGCCCCTTCCCTCTCCCTTCCCAGCATGCCCCTGCATATGAGTCCACAGGCTTTCAGTCACTTATGCAGAATGAACTCCAAACTCTTTGGCTGGCCACACCATGCACGAACACCATTTCTGTTTTTAACTTCTCCACCCTAGAGCTGGGCTACGGCACACTCACGGCTCCCTGCCTCACCAGGACAGTTGGACAAATGCTGTCCTCTGCTTTGCTAGTGCCTCTTTGCCTCCTCATTGAAATCTTCTCTGTGAAGAACCAGTCCACAGCCACCACTCCAGATTCAACTCAACATGTATCCAGCTCAACGAAGTCGTCTCCGCCTTTGCCGGAGCAACTTGCTGCTTTGCCCACCCCACCCCTCAGTATGCCTCCTTCCATATGTTTTATGACCATACGTACATTTCAGCACCTCAGAGAATTAGTTATTCACTCAATACTGAAAACAGCTATCGTGTACCAGACACTGGAATACGGCGGGCTATCTCTGTTTTCCCGCTGCATAGCATTGGACCAGGGGAATAGCAGGCAATCAGAAAGTGTTCGTTGAGTGAATGCATTAAATTAAAAAAACCTACAAATAATATCTTATCACATCATCAAGAAAACCCCCTCTGCTGTTCTCTTTTACTCTGTTAGTAATCCTGAAAAGTCAATTAAGGAGATAAAACAGCACACCGGCACCATGTGAACCCAAAGCCATAAAACCCACAGGACCAGCATCTTCACCCACTAACAACAGCAGATGCACCCCAGGAGTGCCCTCCATCCACTCTTGTCTCAAGCATCCCCACTTCAGAGAGTCAAGCCTCTGGTTTTTAATTAGAGGTAAGCAACAATGTTTCTTTTTTACTTTAACTTGCTATAAACACACCTAATTCCCCCAAAATATATGGTATTTGTGAATTAAAAGTCTTTATGCATTAACTTGTAGATCATGATTTATCATTTACTTTCCGCTGACAGAAAGCAATTCAAGCACAGATGACAGAAAGCCCTGAACAGTGTCACACAATCTATTGTTCTCTGCAAAGCTTTGAGGGAAGTTGCAGACGTTCTAGCTTGCCATTATGTTAGCACCGAACCCCCCCCCCCTAGTCCCGGAAACTGTCACTATAAACAGAGACCAGCATAGTCACAATGTGAACCTGTGCTGGCTCACACTGAGCCCTTATTTAAGGTCATGATGGTTCTGGAAACAAACAGTTACTTAGAGGGGACATGACCGCCATCCTTGACTAAGTCTGGAGCACAGAGGCAAAACAGTTGCACATGCAGGGAAACCGCATTTGTCAGCTTCCGTGACTGTAGTAAATGCCTGCAATGGTCAGCTTATGAAGAGAAAAGGTTTGGCTCACAGTGTTGGGAGGTTTCCATCCATGAACAGTTGGTTTTGCTGCCGTGGGCCCATGGTATTACATCATGACAAAGCAAAACCATTCACCTCAGGGTGGGAGAGCCAAAGAGAAGAAGAAGGGGTGCACCCACTATTCTCTCCCAAGGGACACCCTCCATGATCTGGAGGCTCCCATCAGACCCCTCTTAGAGGTTTTACCACCTTGCAGTGTTTTCAATCTGGAAATCAATACTTTAACACATAGACCTTTGGGAACATTGCACATCAAAGCCATAGCAGAAACTGAGCCAACTACTTCTTTGGATCTCTCTTTGGTGGTTATTAACCCAGGGCAAAGAATAAATCAGCAAATCACTAGATTCTTTTTTCCCCCTTGGTTTTTCAAGACAGGGTATCTTTGTGTAGCCTTGGCTGTCCTGGAACTTACAGAGATCCACCTGCCTCTGTTTCCCAAGTGCTGGGATTAAAGTCATGTGCCACCCCCCCCCAACCACTAGATTCTTAAGGAGGGAAATGAAAAACACATCCCACAGATCTCCAATGAGCCATGTTGAATGTGCAGCCTACTTAAAGTCATTTCATAGTAATGCTTTTTCTTTATGAGCATAAAATAAAACCTCAGATACAATTTTGATCCTCATCTACTAAGTTTAAAATCTCCAGGCACAAGAAGAAATGTGCACGTTTTAACTGTTGATTACAAAATAAATGACACAGGATGACTTGGGTATGGGAAATCCAGCCATTCAACAAATGAGTCACTCTGCACAGCCTGGCTCTCTGAATTGCTGATGCGCACCAGAACAGTTTGGAGGTTAATTACCTTGGATGTAAATATTCTCTCTGTATACTGAAAACTTTCTTATCTTCTTAAAGAATGTGTCTTAAGAGTAAAAACCTTTTGGTGCTTTGCTGCTGTTGCCAGGAGGTAGAATGAATCATTCGTTCGTATCATTACATAGAGATGAGCCTAGAGTCAGTCAAGAGTGCCTAGCTTAGGAGTCCCAAAACTTCACTCAGGGATTTTGATCCAGTTCTTAAGTCTAGATTTATCCTTGATGTCATGTTATCTGGAGTCACTTGTCACTGCTAGTTACGGAAGTTCTCGCCCTCTTCAAAATATGTAACTATGTAGATCATTATTTAGAATGTTTTAAGGGTTGTATGCACCTCAGTTTGATAGAGTGCTTGCCTCACATACACAAGGCCCTGAATTCAGTTCCCCCCCGCACCACATAAGCCAATATGAAGGCACATGACCTCTGACCTTAGCCCTTAGGAAGACCAGAAGTCTAAGATGCCTACACAGCAGGTTTGAGGACAGGCTGGACTACACAAGGTCCTGCATCAGAAAAGAAAGAATTGTATCTAGGAAAACACTATGTTCTGAGAAAGTCAAGTTTTCTGTGCATTTTATACCATCTTCTCTGGTTGCTAAGCAGATTCTTTTGCCAGCTCCCTGGTCCTTGGCTAAATTCCAGATAAGCAGAGGAGAGCACCAGGTTTACTAGGACACATCTGGGGGCTCTTTACGTCCTCCAGCCTGGGCTGGCCACGCCCTCACGTCACCTCCAACAGCTACGCGGCCGCACAGAAGAACAAGAGCAAAAAGTTTCCACACAGGGAAAATATTTAGATTGAAATATTAATCCGTAAACTGGAAAATTATTCCTATCATATGTAATGGTTTCATATTTTATATTTCTGCATCATTTAGTAGCCCAAATTGGCCAGTATTTTACATAAGTATTTTCTCAGTTTAAGAGAAAAAAATTAACAACTGTGCCTCAAAAGCAGACAGAATTTTAATTATTTTTGTTTGTTAAATTATAAGATTTTTTTAAATGAAGCCATTTATTTTTAGTATCATACATCTAATTGCTTTACTTACTCGCTCAATAGCTACTATATTGGAAAAAGTCCTCACCATTGCTCAAAGGGAAAAAATGCTGCATCCACATCTAAACTGCATAAAGACAAATTATTGTTAGTTTAACCAGCCCCTGGGCTTCCTGAAGTCACGCATTGAACATCAATGACTGTACTTAGATTCCCTGCATTCTACAAAAGGAAAAGTTTACATAATCCTGTGTGTCAAGTCCAAGGAAGCCAGCTCAAGCAGGTGAAAAGCTTTGCTTTGACTTAAGGACAGAAGTGAGGTGGGCAAATCGTCGGTCACCCTGGTCATGCGTCTATACCCAGGGGAACGAGGTTGGCCTTCAGCTATTTATAAATGTAGCATTCAAGCTTCAGCAAGGGGGCCCAGACACTGTGCCCTTCTGAGTAGCTGGTCTGCCCTGCCAGGCTGGGGCTGAGTGGAGTCTTCCCTCAGAACGACCCTCCATACTTGGCAGTTCAGGGTCCTTTGGATGAAGTCAGGAAAAGGCCTGCAGGATTCCTAGCTCCACTTCCACCCTATGATTCTATATAAGGAAACATCCCATTCTACGGTTTTCAGCGTAGTAAGCGCTGTATCAGGCTGGAGGAATGAGGAAGCCACAGGCTCTCCTCTGCCTGTCCTAAAGGCTCACTCACTTCAGCAACCTCCAATCCTTGCTGCCCAGGACTGGACCTTGTCAACAAACGGCAACCAGGACCCCCCAGGAGTCTTGTAGACTCCAGGCTAACAGGGAGCTGCTGGAAGAGGACTCTGCCTTCTTTACTCTGCATTAACACTGGGGGCTCGGTTTGCCCTCCTGCCGCAGAAAAAAACCAAAGAATTTCCCTGCCCCCCCAATCACAATCACCAGACTCTCACGCCCCCATCCCCAGCCTCCCCTTACTCGAGATATAATTTATAATCACCACCCATAATGGCAGATGGCAAACCGCTGGACGTTCCGACTATATTTACTTTCTGTGTAGTCGCTGTGTCTGTAAATACTAAAAGGTTACTAAGAAACAATTCTGTTCTGTTCCTTAAAGTTTCCTCACAAAAGCCACACACTGTGGAGCCCAAGCCATGCCTGCTCTTCCCACAAGATCCCTTATCAATGCGGATAACGTCATGACCAGTAAGTGTAGCCACATCACAGCCATGCTGCAAATGTCATTTTGACAGCCTATAGCGTCACCTACATACTATTCGGAAGACAAACCTCTAAAACAGTGCTATCCGTGGGGGTTGGAGGAGAATGAGTAATAAAATTGCATTTTCAGGTATTCTTACAGCCTGTCTGAGCTCGGCGACTGGAAGGGCAGTCCCCAGCTTCCTGGTGTATTGCTGAAAACCAACGAGCCACGTTACCCNGGGGGGGTTGGCAGAAAATCCAGACTCTACGTGACCTGACTTACTTATTTCCAAGGAAAGCGCAGGAGAGAAAAAAAATCAATCATTTATGCTACCGTAGCTACCACATGGAGTTCACAATGGGCAAAAACCCCAAAGCGGACAGAGGAGGTGAAGAGGAACAGGGTCGGAGGCAGATGCCCAGAGCCCCGGGGGCCAGTAAGGATGAGGTCCCCGCGGAGTGGAGGCCGGGGGGCGGGGCCCGGGAGGGAGGCGGGGAGTCTGGATTCCCGGGGAGCCACGGCCACGCACTTACCCGGGCTGTTGGCCTCTCCTTCCAGGACGTGCAGCTCGGCGCAGTCGGCCAGCGAGTGCTCCAGGCAGAGCTGGAGGAAGCGGGCCTGGGTCTGGCTCACGCGCTTGAGCAACGACAGCAGCGCAACAGTCTGCTCGCACTCGTTCCAGCCCTTAAACCAGCCCGCCAGCACCCCGACCTGGTCGCGAAACATCATGGTTAGGGGTCCGCCCTCGGTCTACGAAGCCTCTCGGCGCCCCTGCCCGCCCCAAAGTTTGGCGGAGCCGCAGCCCCGCGGCCTCCCGAGACGCGTTCCGGTTCCAAGGTCTCCGGTGCCCGGGCGCTGCAGGTATTGACTCGGCTCCTGCCTCTCTCTCTTTCTCTTTCTTTTTTCTCTCTCTATCTCCCTCTGTCTCTCTGTCTCTCTCTCTCTGTCTCTCTCTCTGTCTCTCCCTCTCTCTCTCTGTCTCTCTCTGTCTCTGTCTCTCTCTCTCTCTCGGTTCAGTTACGTTCCGGTGGTTCTGGTTGATTCCCCAGAGACGGTGACAGACAGTAGTAGCACGGCGATGTTTCTTTTGTGAAAAATAGCGATTACAAATATAAATCCCTCACAAGGCACAAAACTGAATGAAGAATGCTCTTTCCCCTTTTCTTGTAGCTTCAGGATGGTGATTTCCGGCGTCCCGGGGTCTCCTCCCCGCTGGGCGGCAGCTCGGACCCTTCACACCCGCATTCCCAAACGGCAATCACTACTGAAAAGACAGAAAGAGCTGCAGTGAGACCTCGGCCCCCGGAGGAGAGCGTCTAGGGGGATCCGGGCACCAGGGGGAGCCCGGTAGAGGGGGTGTGTGGAATCTAAGGTTGGGGGTGTCCCGTGGAGGCAAGTACCCCAAATTCCAGCCGGCCCCTCCACACTCGGATGCGCAAGCTAAGCTATTGCACAGCTTCCTTCCCAGGTGCGGGAGGAGACCCCGCGGCTTCCTGTTGCTGCGGCTGTGACCCGCTAGTGCTCCCTGCACGCCCCACCCGGGGTGGCCTCCAGGGCTGTGTCTGCAAACGCCAGCACCAGCAACAGATCCTCCCCGCGCTGAAAACTTGCAATGCGGCTGCAAAGGGGCGCGGGGGTGGGGTGGGGGCTAAGGCAAAGCAGAGGCGGTGACAGAGGCAGCCAGGGTTCCAGCCTCCTCCTCGCCTCCTCTTCTTCCTCCTCCTCCTCTTCCTCCTCCCTCTCTCCTCCTCCCTCCTCCAATTCCTCCCCTCCCTCCCTCCCTCCTCCTCCCGGAGAAGCAGCCGTACGGCTGCAGCTCCATCTACAGCAACAGCCAGCATCTCCACCGCCAGGCTCCCCTCTGGATTTAGGCCGTGAGCAGCCGCTGCGACAGCTGAGACAAAAATAAACTCTCCCTACCCAAAGCTCGACAAGGCTCAGTCGGAGCTCTCACTCCCCAGCGCCGCTCCAGCCTACCGGGGAGGTTTCCCGGGCCTGCTTGGCCCACAGCAGTCAGACGTGTGTGTGTGTGTGTGTGTGTGTGTGTGTGTGTGTGTTCGCGAGCGTGTGATTTAGGCATCCTGCTCCCGTCCCCTCCTCAGCCTGCGGGTCGGAGTGTCCTCGCCCGTGGGTCCCAGGCCCAAGGCGAAGCAGTTGTGGGAGCCCGTAGTACGGCTTTCCCGAGCGTCAGGGCGGTCCCAGTGGGGAATGCAGATTCCTCTCTCCGGCATACGCCCCCACCCCACCCCAGGATCGCAAAGAAGAAAGTTAGGTTTGGGGGGCTCTACCGTCCCACCCCAGCTCTGGTGGCGCAGCGAGTAGGAAAGACTAACCGCCCGGCCCCCTGGGGGCCGCTCGCTTCCAACATCTGCCGCCTAGAAGTTATGAGT